>LUCH01002474.1:11094-87986 GCA_013368495.1 Paragonimus heterotremus
CGTACCTGTATCCATACCATTTCTAGTTCTTCCGGCTAGTCTTCTTTTATTAATTCTCAACCTTCTTAGTAGCTTTTTCTTCTAGGATATTCCACGTCACTGTTGAGTTGAGCGGCGGCCCGAGCCACAGTACCATTTGGTCAAGCTCATGGCTGTGATGATGATGATGGTGATCTCGTTGGATTGACTCCAGTAACTTTCTCAAAGTCGTCACATTAAACCACTGTTCCAGCCACTCATCGTTAACGCACGTGCGTTGTTCTTTCTGTATAATTATTACACTATACTTAGTTGTTGAGTTTTGTCGTATCGTTTCTTCAACTCACGAACGTCTTACTTATGTCGTCCCATCATTTACAGCGCTGTTTGCATGTACCAAATTATGTCTGTATCGACCGCCTGGTGACTTGTGTGTGAACTAGGTTTGAAGCCCAGCATCTTTGATCCCAAACCTTCCCCCATTGTGACGTTCCGATGTGATGTCTTAGGAACAACGAGCATCCTTGATTGATGACGCTCTCTGATCTAGCAAATAACCGTTGCCGACGGCGCTGGTGTTTATAATCCACTACGTTTCCCTTATTTGTTTTTTCTTCATTCGTTAACCATCTCGTAGTCCGATTTAGGTTACCCTTCTTTTTCGTCCTCCGTGTTGTTTCTGTTTAGTACATTTGTAATTACGCTGATAATAACCGATTTGTTTTGGTTGGTATTATCCAATTGGATTTACTCGTTATTGTTACCACTGTTCCGATTTTTCTTTACCACTTAACAACCTATTTCGCGTGACCTACCTATCTGAAATCGTGCATCTGTAAACTATATGCTGACTAATTAGCATGATGTAAGGTTTGTTAACGGTTGAATTAGGGACTTAAGTTCTGTTAATAATGAGTTTGGAGCTGTATATCATACTCGCCCTCCAAGTTGAAAGCTACCCCTGTTTTCTTTAGAGTCATTAACGGAGTTGGTTACTGCTCAAATCCAGTGACTTATTTGCCGCCCTTGTTGGATTTGTTTGTTCGTGACTTAAGGACACTTATTAATGTGAGGCGGTAAAACCCCGGTGATCCGTTTGCAAAGTGTAAGCGCATTAAAGAAGATAGCTAATTTATCGATAATTTGATTGTGACAAAACAAACATAATTCATATGCGGTCACAGCTTTCACATTCGAATGGACTGTACGGTCACTCCCTTTCGCAAAAGAAGCAGTAAAATTTACTTTCTGTCGGTACTGTTCGTTACGAATTCGTATCCTTGATACGGTTGCGTTTTGACCTCCGGTTCATATTATCAAAACGGCTGTGTTGACCACTGCACCGTCTACCGCACATTTGGCATGGTCGGCTTGCAATATTCAAACGCCTAACTGTACCCTGTGATTTCAGTTTGACTGTAAAGTTTTGATCTTGAGGTCCGTCGATTGAAGTTAACGAGACAGTTAATGTATATTCCCTTCAAGTTGCATGTTTCCGCTTCAGTGTTAATGTTTTCTAACTGAAATCCATCCTGTCTGCACTCTTAAACTTACAAGGTCCCCATGATTGTGGGGTCCTAAAACATTGGTTTTGCTTACTAATATACCATCATCGATTATATCTATCTGCAATCTCTTCACAGCTTGCGTTCGCCCGATTCCAAGCACTCGATGTGCATGGACATATGGAACAGTCTCTGATCTGGGCGCGGTATCTGGCCTGCCACTTGTTGCACACAAGTCGCGACTTTGTCGCCAATTTAGAAACTGTTGCTTTCGATGTTGTCGGCTCGTCACAATTACCCGGATGCACGGGTTCATCACTCTTTGGCAGTCCCCTGGAGCACGAATCGTCAGTTGAGACGGGTACTGATCTGCTTTTTTCTCGTTCCCATGATACGGTTGCGCGTCGACAACGCAAGGTTGTCATGAAAGCACCCATATCAGGACTGAGTGTTCCACATGCTGGACCAGAGATTAACGGTGGTGCTCGTGGGAAGAGGCAGAATGTGACAACAATAATGCCAGATGAATCTTCTGCTTCTGGGGATGGAATTTACAACAAGGCTATCACATGGGCCTCCAAGGTAGGTGAGGTGAAGCTTGAAGTGCGCACTCTCATCAAACAGGGTCTGTTGGATGTTTCAATCGATATTACTTTAATGCCGTTTTTGCATTAGTTCTGTCAATATTCGCTGTTACTTGTGAACTGATAAATCAAGTTAACTTTGTTTTTACTTAGAGATCATTCTCAGTTTCTTTTCTTTTATGCGGTTTTGGTGGCATTAAGCCAGCAATCTGAGATAGACGAGGAAATGTTTGTTGCACTACCGTTAAATAATAACATTGTTGTTTTATCAGCACTAGTTACATTTAGGTACTCAGATGTACGCCTCGCTTGACGCTTAGGTTGGGGTCGTTTAATCGCCAAACAAAGTAATACCATACATGCGTAAATGTTTGTACCTATAGGTTCGAGTATGGAGTTTAGTCACGCTTAAACATTTTCGCACCAATGATGTTACCTCATTTGGTGATTGAACGTTTGCAACCTAAATGTCACGCACGAAAAACATCCGACTACCTGAAACATTAACCCGAGCTCCTGTTATCGCATGCTCAGCTCGAAACACCTTCGTGTCGCATAACATTCCCGTTGTTTATTGACTTTTAGGTCAGCAACTTACTGGATCAAATTCGCTGCCTAATGGAATGTCTCACACGTGGCTATAACGAATTTGTCTTCAGTTCGACGAACGTCACTTCGGCCAATCGAATAACTAGTAATGGCCGAACGTTGCTTACGTACCGTGGGCCTGATCCGACATTTGTCAGCTTTCACCTAGACGATACAGCTTCCCCAGTCGCCCAGCAAACATTACGAAGCAACATGCTATCCATAAAAGACGAATGGACTTGTCTAGACATTGAGCTGGCATTTCGTCTTGGTTTTTATGGCCTAACCTTGCCACGACCCCCAACACTGAGTCCCACACTAGAGGTGCGATTATTCGACCAAGAGGTGGCACTTGTCAGCCGTTTGTGTCGCCTGCCCCTTCATTTAGCTTGTCCACATGTAGTTCAAAATATTCGTCATGAAGCTACTCTCTTGGCCAGAGGTTTGTCGGCATATCAAACAGGTAGGTGCATATTTTCTTCATTCCTGTATTGCGTTGCATTTCACACATGTGTTCGTTTAGACAGTGGCCCACTGAGGATTTTTAGTCCACTTTGTCAATTAATCCTTGACCTTGAGCCACTAATCTTTGATTGTCCCCAAACTTTTGTTCGCTTCATGTCGACCCCAAGGACTGTGGTTGTGTTGCCTGGGAACTTCCACTCGGTTTTAGAGACAAAACGTATGGTTATTAATGACTGCAGTGTCTGTTGGTCCGCATTTTAAAAAGATCATCTCAATCCGTGTGCTCAAAATGTCGATCCGGTTTTCGATCATCGTTAGTATCAGTGGATAGTGTTAGTTGTCTCAGCTGGTTTATTTTTCTTGTCAGCGTTGTTATCTTTGGAAATTTTGACCGTCCATTTCATGATTGTGTTTGTCACCCTTGTTTGAAGCGTGGCTAACGATTGTCTTCTAATCTGTTCTCTTCCGTTCTTTCAGACATTCTTGTACCGTACAATTTACTTACTTACGTATTTCATCAGCTGGTTGGCATCTATCCCACTTCCGAGGTGTTGTCCAATCTTTCGAATCCAGATAACCTTTCTGGTTCACGCGATCCTTCTGAGAATGATACAAATAGTGCTAACTTTTTGGCAGCACGAACCAGACCAGGTATTTCAGAAGGAGCTGATCCAAGCGAACACGAGGCCAGACCTGTGTGGACTAACGGTACTTCCGAATCGGATGGCATCAGTCATTGTCCTGTACTTTCCACAGGAATCATTTTGGCAGGTTCTGGATTTCCTCTCGCATTCAGTGTTCATCAGGGTCGGCGAGCTGGAACTGATTTTGGTGCCAAAAAGTGCCAGTCAAGGGTGACAGATATGGTGGCACTCCGTGATATTGTCATGTCTGATGCCGACCTTGGTTTCACCGCGGCTTTATCTGTGATTGGAACACGGTCGCGTGTACCGCAGTCCACACACCCGTATTTCATCGAGGGTCAATGGGCACAACTTGATGCTTTGATGGTATACCTACTGAGACATTACCGTGATGATATCGCTAAATTAGATAGAGTAAGTATTTTTCTGTCCTTTTACCATTATTTATCTGTCTCTTTCTGTCACATCCTGCTCTTTTTACTATACCTATTTACAAATCCCCCTTTACAACACCGTTTCAGCTCCTTATTCACTTGCTCGACCGCTTCTATAATCCACATTTCAAATCCCCTCCACTATGGGCGTGTTTGTCACTACCTCCACGTGATCTCATGCGTTACGATGCGGCTGATACAAACGGTGACAACGCGTGTGAGTCAAGTGCTGACACTGTCGCGAATTTTATCAACCCCATTGTAAATGTACCGAAGAGCCCAAATATGGCCGGTGTTTGCACTTCACTGGACTTCTCAGAATCAGGATTCGTTCCAGCGCTGGTTGCGACGTGTTCAAACATTGAGCCTATTCGCCCAGTTCTCGTACATTCGAAGTCTACTCCAATGGAAGAGTTGCAGTTGTCGAGCACGGACGTAAACATCCTTACAGAAGAACGCAACGACGCTTTTTCTACCTTGGACGTGCGTGATAAAGTTGCATCCGACATTGCGCCAACCGAGCTAAGTCCTGATGCCGAGGGTATGTGATTTTTGTACTGCCAATCGGTTCTGTTTGTTTTCTGTGCTATGGCTGGTTTGATTGATAACTTAATACCAAATCACATTTTAACGTGCCCTCATTAGGGGGTCTGTTTCCGTTCCAGTGGATACGTTCATACGATGAGTGTCTTGGTGTATGTTTAAGCAGCCCATGTGCAGCTGATTACCCTAACATCTGAATACGGTTGCGTTCAATTATTATTTCACTTGACTGCTTTCTCTATGTGGAAAGCGGACCCTGTTTATGCCTATCTATGGCTGTGAGCTAACTAAAATAGGTCATGATATGTTGCTTGCCTGTTCATCATGTCTTCACCCGTGTACGCTACACCGCAGTTGTAGCCACGGTGTGAACTGGTCATTGCTGATGTTGTCTGAGGCTGTCCAGTTAGTTTACAATAATAATGTGGTGGTTCCTAAAGCCCCGTTGAAGTTAACTGTGAGAGGTACGGGCGCGTTTCTTTTGCATACTGTAAAAAATGCAGTCGGCACCCTCGAAGAATGGAATGTTTTTAAAAGTTTTGTTGTGTTTAATCCGTCATGTTTGTTTTCGGCTGACTGCTTGATATGTTTGATTAACGTCTTTTCACTTACTTGCAATGTAGCCAATAAGGATAGCGAGAGTGTTTTGCGTTCACTGATCTTTGTCATTAGTAGTTTTGTCAAAATAGTCAATTAACTTGTAAGAGTATGTTCTCTATTGCTTGTCTGTAGTTAATCTTGAGCTATGACTTAGAGCTATAGCTACATTGCGCAGAAGATTTTCATGTTGTTTACGCTTGACCACTGCCGTCCACGCCAATTAGCTTGTATCATTTAGGCTGATTGTGAGGGCACCGACACAGTATTATAACTTTTGGCGACGAATTACCGTCGTAATATATTACGATATTCGTCATCTGAATTGTCTGTTCCATATGCTGTTGAAGCATCTATTGCACTGCCTCTGCTTTTGGTTGACAGGACCTCCAGGACATCTAGGCACTGACGCAGTCACGACGTCCAGACGTCTCAACTACTCCACCTAGTACAGTTGGAATTCGCCACCTGCTTGCCTAGAGTCAGCGCGTTCTTTCAGGCTACGGCCTGAAAGTGTTTTCAGACGTGACAGTTTATCACAGTCACTAGTGTACTTTCACTCGTAAGATTGTTGATTGTTGCTCATAAATGTTTCCTTTTTGGCACTACTGTCAGAAACAACGAGTGCCTTTGATGTGTATCGAAAACTAGCCTGCCTGGGCTAACACCAGAGTGCATTTGTAGTATAGGTTTGAAAATGGTTTCACGTCTTTTGACCTCACCACAATAGGATCGGTTAGGAGAGGCTTGTCACATAGAATAAACTGAGAATTTGAGGGCGAATGACGCGATTCGTGATCCAGCGCGGTGATCCAGTTAACCACACAGGACACCGCTATGGAATCGTGCAACCAAGGTTTCTTGCTTCACTATTGTGTCACTATGGTGCGCCAGTAAAGAGAAAACAAAAAAGTCCTGAGGCAAAAAGAGTAGGATTGTCTGCAGTTGTGGGATGTTACAGTGGTGTTCTGTGTAGCTTGCCCGATCATTGCGAGACCGCCGATTGGGGTCATCCTTTTCAATATCCTCACGGTGCACCTCAGGAATGGTGAGATAGGCCTCGCCCTGCCGACCTGGTTATCGAGCGATGTGACATTACTGTCACATATACTGAAACCTCGAGGATGACTGGGGGCCTTAGGAGAGATAACAGTTGGTTGGGTTTAGAGCATGATTGCTGTCTTCTATCTGAGTTGCTAGCAGTGGGCTTTCATTACTTTGGTCCCAGTCTTTTTTCACCCTCTAGTTAAAATTCTTTCTGTGGTTGTTTGAGGATTAAGGTAAGTGAGCACTACTGATTCGTCTGTCATGATGAGCTGGCACAGGATCGCGAAAAATGTGCGAGTAACATTTATTAGCGGTACTCACGAATAAATTGCCCAGGGCAAGTCGGTTGGAAGTAATGAGAAAACGAAAGTGTCGCTGTGATTAAGAATGCTGGTTTTAAAAAATAGTCTGAAGGAGCTGTGCAGTTGCAACAGAATTTGAGTTTTGTCACCTCAATGGACCTTTGAAACGAACGTTGTTCCATCTCTGTGGCTGTAGACCTGCCAGTGGACTGAAATTGTTTAAGTAATAGCTGGCGGAAAGCTTATTTATACGCCGCAATCATCGTTTACCGAACGACCGATAATTATGGTATGAGATTTCTAATGTGGGATTAACAGCTTGCCTTTCCCATTGATTCACGATTGTTTTCCATTCACTTAATGTTACTGTCTAACTATTTTTGAAACCGATTACTCGCTTATCATCATCCGTCACGCTGACCTGAAAGTTGGAATGAACCAGATCATATGATCGGTAGCACCAGAAATATCAGCTGACAGCTCTGTGTTAAAAGCGGATGTGGCTCTGGAGTTCAACTTTTTTCAGCACAACAATTCTCCAAGCTCAGTTCACTTTCTATTTTCGAAGGTTATGAGTAGGGCTTGGTTTCAGAATTAACACCAATCTTTCGGACACTGTGGGTAGCGAAAGTTACACTTCCCTTTTTCTAAGAAGAGATCTCCCGTAGACTGTGACCCGCGCCACTTCTGTGATTCTTAATGACTTGTTTGATTTGTTATAGTTTTCATATGCAACTCGCGTATAGCCTATGGAATTTTAAAAGCCTGATAAAAATGACTGAAAATAGCCGTCTGTATAATCGACTTGTGAAATCTATATATAACGACCACAGTGACATCAGTGTTGTTCTTATGGCGTTCAAGCAACTCGTTAGCTTGATATTGTTCCGGTATGCCAAACTGAATGTTGGATAAATTCTTCAAGAACAGATCGGATTCCTACCTGTTCACTGGTGCGTTTGCCACCTTTCTTATCCTGCAATAGGTCTTAGAGTACTGACAGTCAATGTTAGTTATCATTTTTCAACCTAGAGGCTACCTTTCATTTTGTTGGTTTGTATCTCTCTCCACCACTGGGAATTCTCGAGGGAATATGCCAATCTTTTTAGGGCGACGTATGTTCATTCTGCAGGCAGGTCGTGTATATAAACTATCACCTTTTCTACCCATGGAGACCACTATATTGAATGATCATCATTTCGACTGGTGTGCGCCAAGAGTGTCCGATCTTGCTCTGTCCAAATTAGTCGTAAACGGCACTCTAAAGGGGTAGTCTTAGATATTCCAGTGACCCTGGTGTGGGCTTTCTTTTTGGCGTTTTAGACATAGGTCAACAGATTACACCTATTCGAACGCTGGACACGCTGAAAGTCGACGTCTGCTGTGGTTCGGAAGCTTGAATTCAGGATAGCAGCTTGCGGAGTGAGTTAACGGCACCTTGACTCTTCACTGATATGGCTGTTCACAGATACCTCCTTGACAGCTGACACCGGTCGAGCTGGAGTGACTACAGTTCTAAACACGTCTGTCGGAGCCGTATTGGTAGGTTAGATTCTTGTTACTAGTTGGATATGCGCCACCCATCAGGTTCAAGTACAGACGGCAGACTGGCTCTTATTTGTAGTACATGCTGACTGCAATAGTAAAAATGTTAGGACACCTCCTGCAAGACTTTGGTCACTGCTCCATGTTCGATGTGTAGTTCCGACATTGTTTTATTAGCCGGATGGGACAATTTTGCAAAGCTAAGTCCTATTTATGCGGTAACCTCAGACTAGCGTCAAATCGATCACACGATGTTTGTGATTACTATGACTTTGTGCTGAACACTTGTTCTTTTCGACCAATGATGGTTTCCGGCACAGAGCGCGTCAGTACACCTCATGGTTTCGGTTAGATCACGTGTCCGTTATTTATGGATGGCGCAGCACTTTGAAGTCTTATCGATCCTGCCGGAACCTTGCTCTCGTTCACTGGACAAAGTTCTCAGCAGTCACTGCAATTGGCAGTTGAGAAATTTACTCTGTATGCGACGAGATAAACCTATGCAGAAAGCTTAGAATACAAAGTACGTCACTCAACCCCCATTGATTTAAACTTTTGTTTGACCTAAGTTTCACAAGCTATGGGGCAGGTGATGCTGCTTGCTATGCGGTGACCCCCTAACGTAATAAACATTGAAAGTTAGCAATCCTCCAAGCTACTAAATGCTGGTTGCAGACTCCCGGCGGACAGCCCACTTTACAGGTAACGATGTGACTTAAGGAGAATCTCATGCGTGACCTAGTCACAGATTAGGATGTTCGCCGAACCTAAGGAGCAAAGTAAACGGAAACTGCTCTCGCGTCTGAGAATGTTAGGCTGTTTCAGTTTATTCGCATTGGAAATTTAATTGGAAGTGGATACCTGGTGGTGAGCGTCAGGTGAGTTCCTCCGTTACTAATAAATGAATTGACGGGAACATAACTGTACTGGGAAGTTGTAATACTCAACGTTTCAACCACCTCGGGTGGGCTTCTTCAGGAGTGATGTACTCGAAACCATATTAACAAACGAACAGATGTTACGTAGGGTTTGCCATGTCTAGGTCAACCTGCCCTGCATCTGAACTGGTTAATCGAATTCTTTGTTTCTTAAGTAGGAATGAGACTGTTTGGTGTTATTTATCCATCCCCACCACATTACAGACAGGGGTTTGCTATCGTTGCGATTAACGCATGTTTGTTGGGTGCAAATGGTGAGAGCTTCAATACAGCATCGTTCCGCATGGGAATTCAGACTCCTTATGAATCACTCGAGGTTGATCTGAACATGCGCCGTGATTCTCTGACAGTACATGTTGTGCGACGGTGAAATCTTTTCTAGTCTTCTGAAGTTGGTTTGCGTCCTTTTAGAGGGAACCGCGTGTGCATCTTGTGTTTGGTAACACGTACTTTCAATTGTTTGCTTGTCTCTCCTGTTCAATTGACATTACAATCACAACATTTGTTCGTGTATTCCCAGTCTGTCGAGACTGGATCCTTAGGGTGCATTACCAGTCGTTCTAAGGTATTATCTAACCGAAGTGCGGTCTGGATGGCGTACTCATAGAACGTGTTTGTTCACGATACAGTATTTGCACAGTAAGCTGGTTTCCTCCTTAATGGATGTGCGTCCAATTGTGTTTTCAGTAAAGGCGTTTGAATATTGGTTTGTGGCTAACATTTCTTTAATGTGAAAAACCCCTGTCATTTTAGAGAGTTCACTGGTGTATATCTTATTAGCTCTGTTAACAAATGATCAGATGACTCTTCTCTCCATGTTGAGTGGATGCGACGAGTTGAAGCCGAGATACCGACCAGAATGTTTTGGTTTGCGGTACACAGAAACCTGAAATCTTCGTTGCTCATCAAATTTGACCAGGCAGTGCAGAAAATAAGTGAACGCTCTTCGATTTCCGTTTCAAACGTGAATACAATGCTGTTGCATTTTGATTTAAAAACTTGGAATTGTTCGCGAGCGGTCCGTTTCATGATTACAAGTATATCATCTACATATCACCACCATACTGCTGTAAGGCAGGTAAACTCACTCATAACCTCCGAGAAAAAGACTGGCTAATGCAGGTGCAACAGGGAAACCTATAGCTACACCTTTGGTTGTACAACTTTTTGTCGAATGTGAAAAAGGTTGAGTGTGAATAAAGCTCGAGACCAGACACGATTTCGGTGGGCGATAAATTAGTACGTGCATCAAGAGAGTCGTCACTTTCTAATAACTATTTAACGATATCAGTGCTACGTTTCACCGGTTTACTGGGGTATAGAGAGGTGACGTCAGAACTAAACAAAGCATTATCATTACATAATATCACGTGTTCCAGTTTGTTAATAAAATCAAAAGAATCTTTAACGTTACCGATAGATTGAACATCACCCACAACCGATCACAGGTGTCACATTTCCGTAGACTTTCCCGTCAGCCCCTTTCGAAAGGAAGCACTAAACTCGAGTTTTGCTCTCATTAGAGTTTGTCAGTAGTGCATATCCTTGCCAAAGCTGGGGTTAGAGCTCCGGTCACGCTTTCATAAGGTAGCCGTGTTTGCCACTGCGTCATTGACCTCACACTAGGCACGGCCGAATCAATCTATATGGAATTCGAAATCCTCCACTACTCATCAATAATCAAAATATCGCTCAACAACTTAGTAGTTTTTGTGATTTCAACTTGGCGAAAAGTTTCAGTCGAGGGGTCATCGATTTGAGTTACTGTGTCTCCTCTCGAAGCGATCGGGCAACCTGATCATTACTCACGATATTTAACGTTGCCTACTAACTTGTTTTGCAGCGGTTTGATTATGCGACTGATGAATTTGGCTAGCTTGTAAGTTGGACTGGTAGGATAGTCAATATTAGGTTTTATGGGTATTCCAGTTTTATTCACTTTTGGAAGGCCATAGAATCGCGATGGACGGTTACTCTTAGGATTGAGAACGAACCAGGTAAACTGCCCAGGTTTTTCTTTGAAAAACTTGCTTGTCTGTGTTTCGACCTTTGCACTGGCCTTTTGCTCATTGATCTCTTCATAAGGTCCTCTGACTAAGTGCTCCGGCACTTTCCTCTTGTGATCTTGATTAAAAGTCACTGTGACTTTGTCTTCATCGGTCTTGATGACGGGAACCGACTGATCTTTTCTGATGGCACCAAGAGCATCTTGTTCCGGGTTGTTTGGGTTTGAGACAACTGGCCGTTGTAAAACACCCGCAATTCTGAATCATGCTTCATCTTCAACGTCTATGGCTCGGTTGCTTAGATCAAGTTCAATTTTGGGAATTTTATCCGATGGTTCAAGTTACTTCCGTTGGATGTTGAAATTGGATTCTGTTCGAAACGGGTTCATCTCGTTCATACTAAGTGATCGCGACTCATAATTATGTTTTCCGAAAGACATGTTGCTGAACGTGCGGCAGAAAAAGCATGATTTAATCTTCTGGAATGCATGTCAAATCTTCGTTTTTGACGTTCATCTGCTTTCGTGAGAAACTTTAATCCGCGGTGATTAATGAGTTCCATGACAGGTCCGAATATCGTCGGGTGCTGCACGATGAATAAGCCCATTCAAATTGTCACAGTGAAAACCTGTACGTTCCAGATGATAGATGAGTGTGTGGGTTGCTTTAGAAATATACGTAAGGCTGTCAGTGCTGCACATTTTGAACTGAGGCTGTTATCCGGCGGTCCGATTAACAAAGAAGGTGGAATCACCTTAACGGAAGTACAACGTATATTAAACACACGATGATTAACCCAGTTGGCGTGTTTCTTGGTCAAAGTGGTCCGATTATTGGTCAGTTGTAAGATATCCTCACCGAATCTAGTACGAATGAAGTCAAGCAGTTTTGACGACGTGTTTATCATCTTTTTAATAACTATCCTCCGTTTACTCTTTAAGTTTGTACATACTCACATGGTTAGACTATGCACTAAGGGTGCCAACTAGTTGTCTGCAACACCGAGCACTTTCTACCGATACCGCGGCCGACTGGCGTTAACTGCGAGATAAACAAAGAAACGTAGTGGTTTATCAGGGAGGTTAGCTATTGTAGATTAAGTTGAAGACTTTAGGTGAGGTAATGATTAATCGGGTTCATTGGCGTGAATGTGTCGTTTTACCGACTTGTCTGTGAAGTAAATGCACGTGGTGACGCGAGACAAGAAAGCTTCAAGGTAATTGTTTCGCTGTGACGATTTATCCTCGGTTATAGTTCGGTTGTTTGTCTTCAAGGCGTAAGCACTCTGGATTTGATTTTGGGATTACTGATGAGTAGTCGGGGATTTGGTTGAACATCACCCACACTTGATCGCAGCTGTCGCATCCCCATAGACTTTCCAGTCGGCCCCTTTCGAAAAGAAGCATTAGACTCGAGTTTTGCTCTCATTAGAGCTCGTCAGTAGTGTATATCCTCGCTACTGCCGGGACTTGAACCACGGACACGCTGTTCATGAGGCAACCGTGTTTACCACTGCACCATTGACCTCACGTTAGGCACGACCGAATTATCATATGTGAACGCTCAACCACTTTCGCTTGTGAGTAATGATCAGGTTGCTCGATCGTCTCGAAATGGAGACACAGTTGCTGTCTGTTAACTCCAATCGATAACCCCGCGATTAGGACTTCCTAGACAGGTCGAAATCTCCGATTTCATTAAACCTGCTAGGCGATATTCTGGGTTACTGATTAGTAGTCGGGGATTTGGTTAATTTTTTTGAGTTTAGACTTAGTTGTTATAGTCGTTCGATCTCTCCCTTCCATTCCTCCTTATTTTTTCTTTCTAACTTGCTTTATTCTTCCTGGTTGTATAACAGTCAAACATCATCGCGGACCACTGAGGTATTGCTGTCGTTGAGGTTAATGATGACCAACTTTCGAAAGGCGTATAATTAGATGGTTAGACCATATATCACAAATATCACTCTGTCGTGTTCCTACGCAAGCTCACAGATAATTGACACTAGGAAATGAAAGCAGCTACTGGCAAGTTAGAATTTGCAGGTTGTGCTGGAGTTCTCTTGACCCGTCCGGTGTCTGACCGGGAAATATGACGATTAATCTAATTCTCTTGCGTGATTGTTGTTCTACTTTGACCAAGCTGTGTATGCAGTGATCATAATTAATAAGATGGATCAGTGAGAATCGTAAGGATGTTGTCCTGCAAACGCCGTCTTACTCTCATTTACCACTCTGTCGTTTGTTTTCAAATTGCACACATCCTGGTATTTATCACTGAAGTATAATGGTAGTGCTTTCGGAACATCCCATCTCCTCTCTTCCTTCTATCTTTAGGCTAAAGCTTGCTCTCCTCATGTTTGTATGGCGGCTATGTAGTGTTGTGAGTCATTGATATATTGCTATTGATAATGATAACTCTGGTGAAACTAAGTTGACCAACGTGGAATACACGGATGTTATTTTAGTACTCAGTTGTTCTGTTGATGGCATGCAAACAATACTGACTGAGGTGAAAGAGTAATATCTACAATTAACTTTCTTGTCTACTTTTTCGTCAAAATTGGACATTATTCATCATCTTTGTTACGATCAATGACTCGAGCTACAGTACTGCTTGGTCGGACCCCTGACCATTCATGTGCATATGTATGTATGTACTCATTGATGCTTCTTCTGCGAATGTTTGGGTCGTTGTCGACCTGCAATAAACAACTGGATCAGGCTATTAAGATAAAATAACATTTATCTGGCATATCGTATTTCGCTAAGTCTGCTTTTTTGTGTGACGGTATATCCACATTCTTTTATCATCAATCGTCAGGTGTGATTTCGGGTTCTTGCGTTGAGCCGCCGGCTTCTCTTTCACGGCCATCCTCTCCAGAAAAATACTCCATTGTAAATGAACCGCGTATGTACGAACCACTGTCTGCCAGTGAAGACACTGATACACTTTCAGATTCCAAGGTACGTGTCGTTTCCGTTATTAACTACCATCTTGAAACTCTTCCGTATTTTTCCGCTGATCGTCGTACAATTTATGTTCTTCAACAAAAATTTTTAGCGATGGTCTGCGGCCTTCCGTTGTGCCACTTTGGGAGATCCGCTAAAGCGCGGCCGACATTCCGTTGGTATGGCTGCTGTGGATACCAGTGCACCTGAAACAACAAGCAGTGACAATTCTCCAGCAGCCTGCCGACGGTTGTTTTTGTTCGAACGCTGCGAGACTAACAGGCTGACTGGCGTCCAGGACGCTCGTTCCAATTTACCCGGAGACTTGCTCCAATCCAGCTCCTCTATACCAAATACGAACGCCACACCGACCCCAGGCATCGAACTAAAAAAAGCGCGATCAAAACTGCCAGACGTTAGTGTTCCTTCCTTCATTCGAACCTCACGGAGACGCGTTGGGCATATGATGCGTTCATCCTTATCATCATTCTCTTCTTTTTCCGAGGATGACGACCCGATTCCTGCTCGAGTAGACTATACTGCTGACGAAGGTCAACCGTTAGAGTCGACTTCGGCCGGTTTCCCTTTGGTCCAGCTTGAAGTTGCGTGCGAGCAGGTAAATTATTTAGGTGGACCTATCACAGTCAGTTATCCTATCGACCTTTCGAATAGTGCGCGTTGTTTAGAATTCCTTATGTAAATTGATACGTTGCTAGTTAATAGCACGCTACAAACCCGTACACCTAAGTGGTTCACCTAACATTTAACCGATTCGTTATTTAAAGGACTGATCCCTCCAAATTAACTTGAAACACGTCAACAGTCTGATGTGAGATATATTGTGCATGGACATATCGTTCGCATCCCATCTGCTACCACAATGAAATTAGTGCGATCAATATCTAAAGGGCAGGCATGACAACAATAGCGAGGAATGCGAGCGTGGTAAACTAGGTCGAAAGGATCAAAACTCGGAAACAGGTTTTCGGATGACTTAACATGAAACAGATAAAGATATCTATGTGAAGAGGTCAAATGGTCGTAAGTGGTTATATGAGGAGTGGATAGAACGTTAATAAACACTTGTAATTTTGATAGGAAACCAGGACTGTTAGACGGACACACAAGGGAGAAATGAAAACAGTGAAAAACAGTAGAAGTTATTGGGAACGGGAACAAAACTTCCAGAATAAAGAGGGATTGATAACCAATTGATTCAGTGTGCAAAGCACTGGGTTTGTTCATCGAATAACAACAGCCTTAGTAAATCTCAGACCTTGCTTCGTTCTCGGGCGACAGATCATAGGAAAGTAATTAACACCACAGACCCGTCTGGAGTAAGCGCTTCATGACTGCACTTCGAGCAATGTCAGTGCCAGAGGTACACACGTCGTTTCGGAATATGTTCACTGATACACAAAACTAAAAATTCAGGATCCCCATTAATACCGACGCAATTCGATTCATTAGTCCTGTTTGCTCACGAAAGCATACATCAGCACGTTGAAGGAACAAAACGGAAAGAATAGTCACTCCGGATAAGCGTTCAGGAGTTTTACTGTTGACTCAAGCGGGTTAAGTCTACAAATTGTTGACACATCAAAATTCAGAAGGAATATCGAAGAGAGCGATACAGTAGTGATTATTGAATGAACCATTACGAGGGCATTAAAGAGGTTAAGGATGGTGAGTGTCATCGGCCAGAAAACTCTGGCTCTACTAACATCTGTAGGCGTTGTGATCCCATGTATGTATGAACTGTTGAAAGCTCACAGAACCTGTTTCTCAAACCAATTCTGTCAATGACCAATTCACCCTATCACATTCCTGATCAGTGGCTAAGGGGGAACTATCTAGCCAATACGATTGAAACTGTTAGGAGGCGCATCTCCTAACGAGACAGCCAAGACGCGTCACGCCACATCGATCGATCGGCCCAGCTCGAACGGTATGGTCTTGGATGGTGGTATGGTCCCATTCAGCCAATCAGATCGCAGGTGTGCGGTCGAACGCTTGCGCGCTATCTGAACAGTGTTCTTTCTCGCGTCGCCTTCTGACGCCCCCTGTAACATGATTTGTTCTGACCACCTGACTGCCATATATGACTGTCTCATTTGATTCGCTTTGTGTCTGTCGGCCATCTATGGTAATCGCTTTGTCCTATAAATCTTGAGCTTCTGTGGCCCAAGTTTTATCTCGATCGTACAATGCATCCGCGTTTCTTCTGATTTCTCGGTTGTGGGTCAAGCAACTGAGGGCGTAACCAAGGTGACGATCCAATGGACGCAAACGATATGTCCGTGCATAATATATCTCACACGAGACTGTTGGTCTTTTCAAATGCTTGTTTTGATGGGTGTGCACACTCTTCTGGGTATTATTTGTGGTCCATGAGTCCTTACGTTCTGTGGACGATTTTTTGTCATCGGCAGTGACAGCCGCTTGCCTCGTTGCATTGTGTGCAACGCCTTGTCTCATTTGCAGCTGTTTTTTGGGGCTTTTTTTTTAACGGAGTACTCGTCTTAATGACATGATATTTGTGATCATTTCAAAGAGTTATCAAGTGGTCCCGTTCGGCTCTCTTTTCTATGAGAAATTTATGCTCATGCACAAATGTGTATTTATTTATTTCAACTGTGAACCCTTTTGTTTGAATGTAACTCAATTTTTCGTCGGCTTTCAAGCCCTCTTGCGATCTGTCGACGAATTCAGTTAGTGCGAGCCTACCAGTTGAACGGGACTTCACATCTGAGCCTCCTCCAAAGAATCGTAATGATCCTTCTGACACTGGTGTCTGGCCTCCACACCTCAAACGCCCACCACCACAACCACTGTCTGAATCGATCGCTTTCCACTTTTTCTATTTGGCCAAATCTGTTCGCAAACTTGCCGGTGGACCAAGTGCTAGTGGTTCCGTGTTTGTGGCCGAGCCGGAAGTAAACGGGACAGTGCATCGAAATTTGCAGCTCGTTGCTTTTCAGGTAGTATGGTGACCAGTTTTTTCGGCTCTTACTAAATATTTATTTGTGTTGACCTTCTTCAATGCATGCTCGCTTGTTTAGTTGTATATTTCTTGAATAGGGGTTGCAGTCCATACCCTAGTTCGTCCAGACCAAACCGGTATCGTTTTGGACAGTATTGTGCTTGTTATGAGCGTGGCTGTCAACTATTCGGAGGGCGGCAGATTTCCATTCCTGCTCTATACCGGGCCTTGTTTTGAATTTTTACAAAGTATTCTGGCTTGTTGTTCTAACTAACAAGCATTCTGCTCTGGTTTGTATCAAACTTTCGTTCGAATATCTCTCGGTTCTTTTTAGCGACGTACTACGTGCCAGTGTGCACCTTCAGAAATCACAACGGGATGTTTTAGTCTAATCTATTTCCTACTAGAACTTATTGATTTTGTGTACACTCGTCCAGTCTATATGTTGCACTTGACAGCATCGCTGGTCTGTATGCATCAATCAGGTAGTGCGTTTATACCTTTATGCCCACGTAAACAAGACAAAATATGTTGAATATATGTGTAATTGCCATGGACCTTTTTGACTACCCAATAGTAATCCACGTGCTGCAAGCTCTGAAAATGTGGGTCGCCTGCTTACCGTTGGGCCCCAGATAGCTCTGTCTGGTTACGACGCTTGCTTGTCTATTTAACGGTTGTAGATTATGTCCCGGTTACTCTGACCGTCCCAGTTCAGGTCTAGAAAACCTGGAAGTATCGGGTCCACTCAAAACCTAGTGTGTCGCGTGGCAGAGAACGTTTTGCACTTTATTCTTCATTCTCTTTACCTGAGCAATTGTGCTATTCTATCGGCGTTGTATTGTTTATTCAAATTCCATCTGTTTTGACTTATAGCTACTTCGATTATATTCGACGATTCCAATCCGCAATGCTTTTCTTGAACGTATACCTTGAGTATTGATTGTTCTATATTTGGTTTCATAATGCCCATATTGCTTGGTCTCAGACCGGTTCGTTTTTTTATTCTATTCCCTGTATCAGATTGGTCTCTACGGTCTCGGACTGTACAATAGGCCTAGCCCCTCATGGAAAAGTCGAACCTACTCACCACTTGGTGTTTGGGTGAGCCAACAAGTGTTCGAGTTGGGAATTCCGGCGGCTTGTATTCTATATCAGACATGGCAGGAACACTTGACAGCTGCTGAGCTCGCTGGAATTGCATTCCAGTTGTCGCGCGAGAACAACCGTGCCGTACGTTATCACCTTCATTGAATGTGTTTGTTTTTATTTGTGCGTCTCCCATAATTGCCGCAACGTCCGTTCTTTCTCGACTACCCCATCGTCCATTTTCCAGTGTGCTACAACTTAGCTAAAGAATTTCACAACCGATTTAGTATCTTCCCGATAGTAATCGCGGTTTCTGTCAAACATGAAGATATTTGGTTGTATTATATTCTGCAGTGTAAATTACGACTTACTGCGGCTTTACTCCATGTCCGTGTCAGATCTTTTTGGCTTTTTTGTTACACCTTTGGAATTTTTGCTCACTTTTATTTGTGTTCTTTGTGAGTAACTGCAACCTTCCCGATTTACTACCATCATGTTTCAGCTTGTCGATATCGCTGTGGAGCTTTGTTTGGCCAGCCTTACTTTCTGCACCACTTTACGACCTCACGAAATCTATCGGGCGCTCGGACAGTGTGAAGAACACTCCACGTTAGCATTGGAACGTGGCCTCCTACAAATTGAAAACAGCGACAATCAATCCGCTTATGGAATCCTACCGGAAATCTATTTCTCGTTGGCCCGTAGTTGGTTCTCTTTGCATCAAACCACGTTGGAGCAGTACAAGAAGGCGTTGGAAGCCTCTAGAGAACAGATGCGAGAGGCGGCTACAGAGACCCCTGAACAGCCTTCAAGCTTAACGAGCGCAAACAGACCGACGACGGACAGTGCTTCCTGTAATTCCATGTCACATCCTGCTGATGTCAGCGTAAACCCCTTGCCTACTGGCCTGCCGGTTGCACAAAACAGTGGTCTGGATCAAGGATTGCCACAGCCTTCCTCGTGGTCTGTAGGACCAGCTGACTCTGCACACCCGTCTCATACTTCTGTTAACATGTTTCCATCCCCTGATTCGGGACTGTATCTGCATCCGCGTCTGCAAGCAACATACCAGCATATGCCTGATCCTTCACTGACCATGATTTCTTCTGGTTCTTCGGTTTATCCGCCTGTTTTTTACTATCCAGTAAATCCAACTCCTTTGTTAAACCATCAGCAGATGGTTTTGTCAACCCACGTACCGCCTGCCTCAGTGGTTTACAATTCCCAACAAACCCATCTTCCTGGTGCCCATATCAACGCACAGACACATCTGCAGTGTGTTCAGGTAAATTCATTTATGCCTCGTCCTATCCGGAATTACTGATGATTTAATACTAAGCTGAACAGCACTCATTTGGTCGCAGACTTCGTATTCAGATGGGATTTCCAGCCAACCTTTTCCGAAAAGAGACCCTAGACTAGAATTTTGTTCCTGTTAGGGTCTGTCGACTGTCCGTAATGTTACCACTGTTGGGATTTTAAATCTAGCCACGCTTTCATGAGACAACCGTGTTGCCCATTGTGCCGTTGACCTCATATTAGATACGACCGAATTATCGAAAATGATTGGCCGGTAAGTTTATCTGAATGCCAGGTTACGATCACTTGTGTTGTGTTCATCCTGAAATCACCCAAACTCGCAACAACTCATCGGTGACGATGCAATCGTATATATTTTTCATCCTGGTCGTCGGCATCCTGTTGTATGTAACTCTAAAGTACATGGAGCACGGTTTGTCTTTATGCCACGATTACCCCTTATGTATTCTTAAATGGAATACTGTTACAGTCGTGTATAGGAGAACCACCACTTGTTCAATAGCCTAGTTAATTGACACATCTTTTAGATGTGAGTAATCCTTCATACTAGATCTAGTGCTCCGGACAGTTTACTGCACGTTGCACGTTTTTCATTAGCTATCTTGTTTCAAAATAGAGGGAATTAGTCATTGTCTTACTATATGGTTACTAAGGGTAAAGGATGGCAGATGTGTTGTAATTATCGATCGTGTATATCTTCTGATTGCGTCCATCGGGTAACGTCAGTGACTAAGCATTGGACAGATTAGAAGATGGGTTTTCGTTTGTGGGGATTGGACAAATTCACACGCCCTGAACTTACGTTAGTTTAGCTTATCAAGTCGTGCATTGGGAATGTCACCCCGTCACTTACCACGCTGTGCCCTGTTTGCCCCACTCGCTGTGTTAAGTTTGCTGGACCTGCTCAATCAATCGCCTGACAATGTGTTTGATGGCTTCGATACTCACGCAGACTGTGGTTGATGGTGGCGCGTAATCAGACTGTATAGACCTAATTTTGTTTTCTCGCGGAACCATCCTAAAACAGTGGGCGCTTGATGAAACAGAGTTACGGAACTTGTCTCGCACACACCACATTAATCTCACGTGATTGTTGTTAATAAAATATGAGCACCTTGACCTTGGCTGTTTATGTACAAACAGTTGAAAATTTCCTGCATTCTGTTCCCTATCCTTTCTCTAAATTTATTTTGTGATGTGTTACATGCGTATTCACTGGGCACTTTTGTGACAACAAAGCACTAATATCAATCGTTAATACTTTGCTATCGTTAGAGCGTTCCATGCTTAGTAGTGAAATTAAATCTGATTAAAATTCTACTCTCCGCACAAATAATCCAACCTCATCACTGCCCTCGGAGTTTGGTATTTTGGACTTAACTGGCATTCATCTAATAAGTCTGTCCATTTCTCACAGTTTCCACTTCGTTGTTATTGTGTCCGCTCAGCCTAATGCAGAGTTTGCATTTCGACCCAATACTGTCGGTGGGTTATCCGTACCCGGCGGCCCATTGCTATCTGCACCACCCCAAATGTCTATGATACCACCGAATTTCTTGCCTCCTACTGGCTTCATACCCTCTAACTCACCAGCGTTTCCGCCTGTAGTTCAAGCTCCCGGCGCTCAATATCGATCTCATTTACATTCCACTCCGTCAGCCATGACGCAACCCATGCACGGTGAGTTTTGTTTCCTTCTGCCACTTTCCAAGTTTATATTGTCACATGAGCTGATCTAATTTTTTTTCTATTTTTGTTTGCAGCATTCAATTTATACTTCCAACCACACAGTGATCCGACGATGTCCAACTTAAGCCAACCTATTTACACTTCTCATGCGCCGGTCATTTCAGCCGCTCAGTCAGCTGTAGTTGATGGCCCTTTTCCCGTAGCCGCACCTACGTATGCCGTCCCCTTCACTCCAAACTTAACTCAGCTGTCTCTTGCTAGACTGGCAGCTAACATGGGCACCCCACAACCAAACGCACTCACACCTCGATTGAACCCGATGAGCAATGCATCCAGTTCTGTAGTGGTGCATCCGGCGTCATCAGATCGTGGGTCAATCACTTCGGAAACCGATTCCAGTCGGCCGATAGAGTTGCAGGCGGAAGGACCCCTCCTGGAGGATCCGGGTGTTGCTTCAGGTGACTCGTCCGTTGCCTCTAATACTTCTGCAATTGAAGCGTTAAGGTTGAAGTCGACCTCCTATCTACGTCGGGCCTATTTGTGTGCAACCAATGCTATCAAGAAAAGCTTCCTCCCCCAGGTAATCATCGATTGCCTCTGCCATCCTATATGTCCTACTTGTACTTGTTGGCCAGATTCTGTCGGTTCCGGTAAACGTCACTCTAGGTGTTCGAGGTCAGCCAAGTTAAACAGTTCCGCTACCATACTTCCATTAATATGGTTTTGACCACAACGCTCTTGATTAACATCATAGGGTGTCTGAAACAGAGTTGTTACAACTAGCTGTTAACGTTACATTTCCCCAAGTACTTCGAGTTGTGTTGGCAGTTGACTCATTAGTAGTGAGACTATGCTCGAGTAAAATGATCCTCTTATCATCATTGAGATTCATCGGTTAAATGACTGAACGAAACATTTCAAAGTAAAGTCCAGCTGACCTGAACTAAGTCAAATAAATGATGGAACCCGAACTGTGACTTTCTCAGTTTCAGACAACCTTCCACGAAAAGTGGAGTTGACTGTTAAAGCGTACCAAGTCATTGGTGTAAGATATTTTCTACCCTCTTCGGGGGGCTGGGGTAGGAGAAATTCGTATAAGGTTCAAAAAATGGCTTCTTATGGTTCGGAAAACATCAGAAATACATCACGGTTGATGCTTGACAGTTATTCGTCATTAGAGCAGAAAGAAGACATATACTGCGATATGTTAACATTTCATTTACTGTCATCAGTCGCAAACGTAAAACATGCCAGTTATGTACATCATACAAATAACGGCAGACAAGGATTAGACACACGTACAAGCACACCGAGGATTATGTACTCACGACCATGGCAACCCGATAGGTTGTCTCAACCACTTTTGTGCACATAACGTCGGCTAGTAAGTTCGGATGAGTATCGCTTCGCAGAAAGCTAATAGCTTCGGGTTTCGATTGCGCAACAGTACCTTGAATGAGTTTAATGGGTCAACCTGATGATTTGTTGTCATGAGGTGTTCAGCAATCGATGATTTTGGATTTCGAGCCGTTAGTGCACCAAGTTGAAGCTGGTGCGTCATTTGTTGTTTTAACCACTTGGGGATGTGTTTGGCGATTCGCTGTGGTAGTTGTCGATCTGTTCTGTCTATGTAAACGTCACTGCAACTGCAAGTGAACTGGTACACAACATGGGAGATAGAAGAGTTTGGCAAACTATGGAAATTGCGAAGGACTGGTCCTCTGGTGGTTTGAAATAAGCGCAACTGTGTAGCCGCATAAGTTCGAGCCAGAGCAGACTTTAATTTGTGTTTTATGTCGTTGACTAAATGGTCACCTTTGAATGGCAAGAATAAGAAAACATCCTTCTTTTGAGCTGTCAGTATTGACTCAGTGTTCTTCTTCACCGTATCATGTGCCCCGATAAATTTGTGGAGGTATCCATTTGCTAGTAAAGTTTATCTCAGCAATTCCTGTTCCATCTGCAATGTATCAGGAGTGCAAGTACGCCTGGCTGTATGAAACAGCGTCTCAACCAAACCCCGTTTGTATGCAATAGGGGCAAAGCTGGAAAACTGAAGATATTGACCACTCCATGTCGCTTTGTGGTGAACTGAGCACTGTAACGTGCCATCCGAACGTCTAGTAATAAGTACATCCAAAAAAGCTAAACTATTGTTCGATTCTGCTTCGTGAGATAAAGATAGGTATTATTAAGAAAGTTGAAAAACAAGTCAAAATGAGTAACATCAGTAAAAATTAAAATATCATCAACGTATCTTTTGCACAATAACGATTCAACTATATAATCCGGGACTTGCTGCTCAATCATTCCTAAGAAGATGTCCGCTAGTGTTGGGCCTAACGGACTACCCATGGCTACACTGTCTGTCTGTAAGCAAGTCCCTCAAAATTGAAACGAATGTTTTCCCTACGTAACAAAATAAGATCTTTGAGGTATTCAAGTGGAACATCTATATCACAGTTCTGACTGGAGATGAAATCATAAAAAATCAGCTGTCTCACGAAGAGGAACAGTTGTAAAAAGAGAATCAGCATCCACGGAATACATTACTTGGGTACTCACCGAAGTGTTTTCTAGGATTTCAGCTAATTCGAAGGGATTCTTCAAACAATGTGGGGATACAACTTCACGGATGGGATCCAGAATGACCACTAATCAACGAGCAACCTTATGGTGGTCAGAATCGTTCATGCACAAGATCGGACGTAGGGGTGTACCATCCTTGTGTACTTTTGGTGCACCTCTCAATCGGGGTGTTTCCGTGCCAACTGGTTTCAATTGTCTGTATTGAGCTTCAGATATGTGTCCATGTAACAACAGTATCTGAAGTTGTCTTACAAACTGCTTTTCATGTCTTCAAGAAATACACCTGAAATCTTCATAGCAATCTCAATGATACTTGCTAACCTTATATCGTGTGGGCTCGCCGTGCACTGTGAAAGCCATAGTTTCGAAGAACAGAGAGGCTTCCCACCTAGTCAATAGTGCATTGGTTAGGCATTTACCCCGCGATCGGTCTTGCAGCATCTACACTCTTGAAGGCGACTAACGGTTTTTAGACCTAATGTCCATTTTCTGTTCAATCGCTCATAATGTTCTCTGGATCTGTCTCTAACGTTTGTGATATACGAAACTTTTAACTTCCTTATGTGCTCATTCCACCGATGGCGTGTTTTTAGGAAACCGCCTCGAGTGTTTATCACACTGGGTTGTGTCTGGCAAGCTTATCCGATTTTGTCTGTCTTGTTCAATTTTTATCATGAATGTCATTCCGAAACATGCATCAGGGGGCGTTGGTATGTAATTTGTTCTCAGGCGTAAGCTGACCGTTATGGCGTGTGTAGATGACATTTTTCTACTTGGCCCCTCTTCTGGGGAAATGCATACATGTTACCTGGTCTAAATAACTGGACTGGTCTGCGCTGAATGCTCTTTGCATCTACAGCGCCATCAGTACTAATCCTGCGTTCTTTATTACAGAGTATTTGCTTAAAACAGGGAACCGTTTCACCCTCTTTTGGATATTTGTTGTGGCCCACGTGGTCAGCGAAAACTGGAAGTTGTAAGCGCACGAACATATAATGTGCGAATCGTGAACGGGATGTGCCGAAAGCGATACTCCTGAAAGAATACAGAAGACCTTGTTCTTCAGCCGAGAATGTATTTGCTCCCAGACTAAAGGCAACAGCAGATTAATGTCTGCATATTTGTAGACTGCCGTTGATATTGTAGAATCGCGCTTTAATTGATACAGTAAGTGTGCAATGATCTAATCAAAAGACAATAGAGCAAAATGCGCTGAAACCGACTTTCAACACCTTATGACGCGAAAAGGAAACGTTCAAAATCGCAGAATATTTTTCAAATAAATCTCGAGAAATGATTCATTTTAATTAGCTTGTAGCATTGCAGGTAAGATATCACGAAGCTCCTCGTTGTTCCGCAGATTTTCGCAGTTAGTGGCTTCGGAAAGCTGTCGTCGAACTGAGGCTACCAGTCTCCCAAATGTCAGCTGAGTGCTTTTGGGTGGAAGGTAGGAGCTGGATCGCAACACTCCGAACTTACTGTGAGCCGCCGGTCTACCACGATGCGGTTACAGTGATTTGCACGACGCGGTGTATCGTCAGCTTTTCACCTCTCGTACGATAAATGTGCTATATCCGATTGAAACACCTCATTCAATGGAGGAACAGAGACTGTTCTCTTTGAAAGGAAAACAACCTCCCTTCACGTGCTACTGGATTCCACTGTGGTTAGGCTATGCCTAAGCGGAATGGCTGTTACGCAACAGACGCTTGATGCTTATGCAATAAGAGCAAACTTCCCATGAAAAGTCCAATATGTTCTATCTTAGCAAATGTTTACATGCCGAAGGATTAAGCAAGAGTTAGCTACTGAGGTGGCAAGCTCATCATATTACAAGCCTTACGTCAATGATGCATGAATGTTCAGTCGATTTAAACAGCTAATAGGTTACCTGATGCAATACTTAACTAGTTTTCATCTTGACCTTAAAGTTTCAGGTGAATTTGAGGCCAACGGCTGCGTGCCATTTCCAGGCATACTCATAAGACGCCGAGAAAGTGGGTCGAGTAGAACAGCTGTCTGTAAGAAATCCATGTGGTCCGGTCAATACTTCATCGACTTCACGCCAGTCCAACTTTACCGAACACTAGTGAATACGCTGTTCACACGAGCAAAAACGAATCTGTACTTGAGACAGTCTAGGCCTGATCACTTGTGTTCGGCATTCAGATGGTCGTCCAAAATGATTCATAGAAAGACACATTGGACAAAAAACACCATCCGAAGGTGATCATTTTAGAAAGGGAGGGTCTACATAGAGGTGCCCTTTAAGGGTGATTATATCAGGCATCAAACCATACAAGGATTACGAAAATAAAATAAACGAACATGTACTGCGACTGACATCCGTGTACTCACTCGGACTCAGAAGCTACCAGTGCGTTCAATCAAACTAGATCGGCATGTCGGAGCTATCCCACGTGTTCGCCACTTTATGTGTAACTGCGGTGAAGGTTACAGAGACACGACCGAGTGGAGGTTGATCTCTCGAGTGAGGGAACAGTTTTCTAAATAGGTGGAGAAGTCCGTGTTACTGGAGAACGGCAATACTGCTGGAACACATAAACGACCAGTTTCATTAGTCGCAAAACGTGCGCTGATTACTGGTTACACTATCAATATAGCTTGTGCACTCAGCATCCTGTTACATCATTCAAATCTAAGGTTCCTGCAGTTTGCTGAGGAGGTGGCTATCAATCGGCCCAAGGCAGTTCTGTGTGTGGAAAACAATTGTTCGTGAACCTGACTCTTTTGCGGACTTAGCGACCCATTTTAATCCGCTAATTGATTATCCACCTCCCTACTCGTTTGCCATAAAAAAAATCGATTCATGTTATTGTAACTTGGTAGCTGGTGAGTCAACACGAAATGCTCTAATCAACCACTGTTTGTGTTCGAACTGTTTTGTTAAAGCTTCTGAAGAGAACTAATTATTTTAAATAACTGAAACGATTGCAGGGTGCGTATCCTCATATAGAGTGTAAAGTTGTAAACTTATGTCAGGCACTTTTGATAAATGATAAATCTGAGGCGATAACTTTCATTGTTCATTCGAAATATCTCGGTGTGCTTCTGATTGACAGAAGTTGATTCCTTCGAAATCACCGTTGTTGTGCGTCCTGTGCGGCTATTTACAGCTTGTGAAAATTCAGCGCCGACCGGCATCCTCATATGAATGTCACAAACGTCACTTTTGAATAGGGTCAACAGTAAACCAACAATAAACCAACCTTTGTTGATTGCTTACATTCGCCTGTTGTTGTCATCAGACTTAGATTGTCGGTCGAAGCTCGGAATCTTCTGTTTTCACGGTGCCACCTGAATCTCTCAACCATCAGTTCAGTGACCAGTGCTAGTAGTACTGACAGCTATGCTCACTGAAACCGTATATTTCCCTTCCACAGATGGAGCCAAACTTGACTGGCTTCTATTTACTAGTTTGCTCTCGTCAGCCCGATTGTAACGACGCTAGATTACCGACCACAAGGTCAAGGTCACGGTTACCGCCGTTGCGACCGTCTGTTTCAATAGTTTAAACGTGGCCATGTACGCCACATAGAAGCGGATACTCTGTGATGCTTAAGTTAGAAACTTAACTGAGTTTAACCAGTTTTCGTTGATGGAAATCACGATAGGTTGGCGTTGTTCGATCGTGTTCATCTCACAAACAAAAATTACTACAACAACTTAAATCTTTTTTGTACAAATTTGTTTTTTACCGTTAAAACCAAATGCCCTGTTCTGTCTTGATAAATTAATGTAGCGTGTTCATTCTGTGGGTTTTTTTATTGGTGATCATAGTCAGTTAACGGTTGTGTCAGCTATCTGTCTCCCATAACTGTGCATCACTTATGCCATAGGTAGGCTTCAGAAGCTGTCAGACAACAACCGTCTTATTTCACCGTGCTCTCACTTTGTTAGTTTCCGGGAGATTGCAATATTTTTAATTCGTCTGATGCGTGGGCTAAATGTCAACGACATTCTGGGCTTTCAAACGATCACAGTTGTATCCGTTGTCGGTCTAGTTGTTACCGAACGTCGCACTGTACAGCGCCTATTCGATACACGCAAGTAATTTGCGAGACGCCGTACAGCACTGTTGCAGCGATGGAGCTTGGTTCTGGTTGTCTTTCATCAAAACTTCCACAATTGAGCACTGTTTCCACACCTCTTCAGCCATTCTGATCAACCGAGACGATGTGGGGAGGACAGCAGTATATGATTACGACACATTAAAACCCGCAATGACTATGGGTTGATCACCAAATGCTAGGAAGAAACATCTGGCATTGTTCTAGGATCAAGATCTATTAATACAGCCATAAATAATGTTATATTGGAAAAATCAGTTGATTGTATCACCGTGGTCACGGTGACTCAGTTTGTGGGCACAGTGCTTCAGTGGCACTATGATGTTCTCTCCAGCGTAGATTCAGGTCTCACTGCACACCATTCTGACAAATTTTGTAGCCAAATGTCATCAAATTTGGCAAAGCACTTTTCTTTATAATATGTTATCGTTCGTTTTCGAAAGGTATGTTTTTAGGCTCATCTTTGAACGGTTGCACTAGGACATAACGGGGACCGACGCATAACTATGCCAAATTTTCACTCAACGACGTACGAGACCATACTCTCTTAGTGGACTATGAATATAACTTTCCGCGCTGAAATATCGAACGCAAATTGAGGTTCAAGTCGGACTAGTATTATACTTGGATGACCTGATAGCATCCAATTTCTGTGGGGTTCTTTTCGACAGCGAACGCCTACTTGCGTTGGTTCCGAATTCTCACCGTCACAGACATCCAAATTTCTTACGGTGGACTCGCTGTTAGAATCCCCTACACATACTTCGTCGAACGTTAACGTGGTCTGTGCGTTTTTGTATCACACTGGATTTATAGACCACAGCAGGCCGTGCGACTTCGTGTTTCAGTGGGATGCGATTTGAAAATTGATATTATGATTCAGACCAATAGTAGTCAGTGGGAATGTGGTCTGTTTAGTTTTCCATTTGTCTCATGCTATCAGTAACCCAGCTTTGTTGTATTGAGCAAACAGTTTTCGATGTATACAGATACAATTAAGAGCATTCCGTCAACTACATCACAGGTGCGACGGTGAGGTCGTCCGAAAAGACACTGAAATCTGTTACTGTTTTTGTTCTATATAATTTTTTACCCTTGTCGAACTATCCTGTATTCCCGAAATATTTATAGTAGATTGTTCACTGAATCCCAATGCTATGTATTTGCTGCTACACTGCTTTAGGTGCCTCTTTTTCTTTCATCCTAATTACTCTCATTACACGTATTTTCACCCTGTAGGCATCAACTCATGCGTCTGTGAGCACGCCGTCCGTTCCGCATATTTCCACAATTAGTAGTGGTCGGACTGGCCGGGGAATACGACATCATCATCACCATCATTATCATCATCATCATTCAGGCCAGCTGCAGCGCCCCAAACTGCGGCTGAATAATCCGCAAACTGTAGCCTCAAGCGTTAACGGCCCCACCGCCTCTGATGTGGAGTCCACAAGCGGGATCATGTCAAATGGGACCAGTCAGTCAAACACCCCATGTGACCTGGGACACCTACTCATACCAGTAACATCGGAAACACAGTTGCTCAAAGTTTCTGATAACAATATCCTCTGGACTCTGGATGTGAGTTTTTTAGGCCAAGTCGGCGATTACGTTTGTTTGAACGATGAATTCCCGTAAAGTTTCCGATGAAGCTGTGCAGTTATGTGGTCGCACTGATTCGCTTAGTAACTCGGATCTCACTGGATCACAATGGATTGTGTTCTGGTACCAGCGAGTTGTATTTGGGAATTGTGGCACGGAGGTGCGCAAATTTTTTCGTTGCGATTCCCTGCCTTAAGTCGTTTCGCTATTCTCATTCCCGCAAAGCGGAGTTCTTGAACAAGCACTTCGCTCAGTCCAACACGATTACCAAAACCACTTCCGTTATAGCGTAATGTGATTACCTTTTTAGGATTTTTATGTCAACTGAATTATGACTATCTTATGAGGAATCCAAGTCCAGGTGGTTTCAAAACCTGTTTTTACTGAGAACAATGAAGAAGGTTTGAAAATGTATACATTTTGAGTATGACGACCATCAGGCTTTTAACTGTTCGCAGAGGAGTCCCACTAGTTGTGATATGACCTCGATAGCTTTTTGAGAAAAAGACGGATATTCATTTTTCACTGTGACCCAAGCCTCCTGGGAGTTACCATTTGGAATTTCGTGTTCAGTACACTATTGCTTGTCATTTCAGTAAGTTGCTGTTACTGGGTGAACTCGAATTAACTTTTGACACTGATATGAATGGATAGATTCGGTATATACTCCGAATAATCCATTCCTAAATCTTTCATTCGAATACTTTCTGGGGCTTTCCAGCTGAATTTTCATTGTACAATCAAAATTTGGACCATTAATGTCTGTTGTCTCAGTGGATCCCTTCGGGGGCCAAAAGTGATCTTGGTTGCCTGTCCAATACCATTGCTTTGAAAACGCAATTCTATTTCCCATTGCCAGATTGTTAGTTTTCCATTACAACAGTATTGTTTAATCCATTGATTTTTTATACAAAAACAGCAGAATTGTAGAGAATGAATGTCCAATCTCCATCTCAAAATTTCCTAACCAGTTGATGCTTTTAGTCAGTTAGGAAGTTTTAAAGGTTATTTTTCAGTTCGAGAACTTGGCGACACATGACATCCATCTTATCTGGGTATGCACAGGTTTACTGTCATGTTTTCGTGCCTCATTTTAAATAAGGTCTTGGTAAGATTGACTGCTTTTATTAATGACATTCAAAACTTAATTCATCCGTGGTTCCATGTTTTTTTTCAGCAAGGTTTTCTCCATGAATAATGTAGTGCATAAATGAGATGTGAGATACAACTTTGTAACCATCGACTTAAATCCACCTCTCTGGCTATTGTTACAGCCGTTCGTTCAATCCCTGATAGGATTTATCCATAATATGTAGTATTCTTCAAAAATATTAATTATGTTGTTGATAATGTACATCAGTTGTGTGACCTCGAATAGTTTACAGTATATAGTATGTGTTTCCGAATTTTATGCCAACATAGCAAAGAAGTAATTGACCGAATTTGCTAGCATCAAGTTGAATACTGAGATAAACACGAGAATTTGGATAAGCACCGGAGTTTTAATGCCTTGCGAAATATCGTGAATTCTTCTTTTTGATGGTTTCTTATTACAAAGGGATGGTTTTCAACGTTGCTACGTCGGCATTCTCATGCATAATTTCGTACATTTTATCTGTCACAGTACTAATTAACGTTTCAGCAATATTCCACAACTTCATTGTTAAACAATTATATTTGAAACCTCCAAAGATGTTATTTGGATTTTCGGAAGTTCTGTCGTATACTTGACTGTCTTTAGTTTTCCTCTTGTGTGTCATTTTGTACGTTTGAAAAATGGTTAAACCGGACAACCTTTACAACCCCCGTAAACGTTTTCGCTACCTGTAACATAGTGACATGCTGTACCTTTTCCACAAATCCCTCACATGACCTTCATTTTCCCTCCAGCTTAGATGTTTTTGATATGATTGTCTTTTCCTTTCGACTATTGACTTTATTCGCTCTCTGTATGTTCATACACTGTGCTTAAACCAGAGGGTCCTTCTCGCAAGACACTTTTAAACGATTGCCAGAATACAGGTTTTGCATGACTACTTCAATAAACGTCTACCGATGAATTTTCACTGAGGAATTTTGTGTAACAGTGCAAATCAATGTTCCCGCCAATCTTACGTAAACGATTGAAGCCACAAATATTTGCGCTTTGTGCTTGACCTTCATGACTACAACCATCGGGCTGTTGTTTACTTTTATAATCCGCCTGCTGGAGGGTGTTATTGGTATTAGTTAGGTAATGTTCATATCAGCAGAAATATATGATCGGGTTTCTTACGTAATGTCTAAAACTTTTATCGGTGTACACTTTTCTCCTACTCAGTAGATTTATGTACACCTGTTGCTTGTCATTTGAATCCAGCTTACGCGACGGTCTGATAATCAGTGTCCCAAGTAATTTTTCTATCTGTCGTGCTCATTGATAATGGATTGTTTTTTAAAGTGGAAACTACATGTTCTTTATTAATTCAGTGGATCACGCCGTCCTTTATCTTGTATGGATTACCCAAATTGCCGACCTGACACACTTCCTCCCTTTTATTTTTCCTTGCATTCATCGACTTTTAGGTTGCTAGTGGCCTGGGTCCACCGGTGGTTCATGAATATTGCAATCTAGTCCTGCAGTGTGTACAATCTCCTTTACTGTTGAAAGAAATAACAACAAAAGTCATTGACTACTTTAGACAACTCTCTTCACAACGTGGAACGCAAACTAATCAGACCCTTACCAATTCAACCATGGAACTGCCTGTTCATTTGGGCCCCAGCGGTCATCAAATCGTGCCGTCAACCCCGCACAATCCGTCTTTAGCAAACGCCGTGACAAACGGTTTTTTCACGGGTCCTCCACTGAAGCAGCTTGGCCAGCAATCACAGGTTACAACATCACATCCGCCTCAGCTTTATATTCCTCACTATGGCACCTACCCCGTGCTTGGGCCCACCAACACGGGCAATAACCACAACTGGCATCAGCCACCTCGTTGTCTGTGGCCACTACAGCCGACTCCACAGACATTGGACAATATGAGTCAGTACGCTGCTATGACCTATTCGAACCCTTTTCCTTTTAGTCCCATGCTGACACAGTCCTTTGGCTCCATCTCTTCTGTGACGCCCCAACAATCTCCACAAACTCAAAATCAACTAGTTGATATGCTTTCACGTTTTCAATTCCTTGGGCTTCATCAGGAGCCACCTCCCCAGCAAAGTAGTCATCCATTCGAGGGACGTTTATCATGTTTGTCCGCACAATCCGCTGCGCACCCTTCACCCATCTATCAGTCATCAACCTCTGATTGGTATCTAGCGCATGGTTCGTCATCTGCTAGGCCAGCCGGATCCTGTTCCACAAACCCCTCTACTGTTTCGCCTCCTAACGCTTCTCGTATTGCGCAGTTAGATGGAGGAGACCCCCAACTGACCGGCGAATTGGACCTAATTGAGCGACTCATCAATCGTACTCATTCGTTGTAAGTAAATCACTTCAATTTACCGCCTAATAAATACTCGTTCCTTCCGTGTGTACTTTTCCGTATTTCTGAGTTAAAATTTACGCGGCTATCGAGGCTGTATGCAAATGTTCATTTTACTTCACACATAGCATTACAACTTAAGATCAATTTTATTTCTGTTATGTATTTAACGCATACAGTAATCTAACCTTTTTGAACATTTACAATTGTAGGTTCCATAAATTTATTGATCAGCGACTCCAGTACATTGGACAAGCTCAAGCTGATTGGGACGATTTTGTCGATGTTATTCTCAAAGCATACACTGTGCATCTAAGCATGCCTGCCACAGATTGCCGACTTCGTTGGAATGTTCTGCTCACGAGAATACGTCGTCATCACAAGTGCACTGCTGCCTTGTGGCAACGTATTCTGGCCGGCATCAAGACCGCTGATCTCAACCGTTCGGCCTGATTGAGTTTTTAATTCTCCAGGTGCTCAATCAACACCGATCGCCCCGTCTCTACCGATGGTGGGGCCAATCGATCGGACAGAGGGTTATAATAGAGAGTCCAAACGTTGTGGCTTGGACTTTAATGTTTTGCCCTACTGTTCGATGTTGTTTCTGGGATTTTTTCATTGTTGTTTTTGTCCATCATTTGTCTCATTCTTTGTGTGCTGGTACATTGGCTACGAAATCATGTCCCATTTTCTTTTGGCTCTGTGAATTTTCGGCGAAACAGCTATGGTTACCTTGTCCTATTGATGCTGGTCTCCGCTTCTATCGTTCAACAAGTAACATTAATCGTGCTTGCTTACTTTTTCAGTCTTCTTTGTTTTAAAACTTTCATCTTACTTCCTATTCATAGGCTGTCTTTTGAATCGTGAGCTTTGTTCACTTCCTTAAAGAACTCAGTAAATTCTTTTGAAATGATGTTTTTTAATGAGAAAATCATCCTTGTAACTTATGTTTTCGGCGCCTTCTCAGTTGAATACACCCGGGATAAGTTGTTCATTATATTAAACATGAGCCAAAGAGCAGCAGCCATCTCCCTACGGTCACATTTAGCTACCCTAAACAGCTTATTTATTGATTTTTCTTGTATATATCAAGTGGGTCCACTGCTTCGAACCGCTGTTCAGGCATACTGCTGATTATTCCGGTAGTATACTCTTGTGTACTGAGCTGTCAGACGGTCGAGCGTACCTTTCTCCAGCCGTCTATGGAATCAAGGTTTTCCGTCCTGTTTACCATCCACCCGAACCAATCTCGCAGGGTGTTCGGTTGCTTTGAGATTCAGACACTGCGAAGATGTAATATAGTTGGACTTATTAACGTCTACATCAATTTTCAACTCTAAAAAAGGTTGATACAATCCTGTTATTCACAGCAAAGGCTATTGATTGTTATATCCCAATGTTTTGACACGTTTCGAGGAAATTCAGTTCACTGTTCCCATATGACCACGAAGTATTAATTTTGTTCTATCTTATTCCAGTAAAATTTCTAGAGCTTAAATGCGAATAGCTTTATGGCAAAAAACACGTGCACACGGTAACCTGACAAATGTATGTATCACATATATCGTAATCACCACGCCGTGTGACAAAAACTGATCGATACGTTCAGCCGGCAAAAGAGTGGATGGATATCACGCTGCCACTGTTAGACACTCACTCCCCAGACATACATAGTAATATTTCAGTTTGTCTTGTCGCCTAAATGTCTTCGATAATTATGGGAGACCGGAGTATTTTTGGGTATATTTCACTGCACTTGGTCCGGTGCATACGGTAGTGTTATCCCCTATTAACACATTATTGAAAATCGACAAAATGAAGCACAACGGTGTCATATTTGTGAGGTACCACGGCAGTCTCGAATTGGAAATTGTTTCTTTTGTTAGTATTGCATTTACAGATCACAAAATTTGAGCGTGCTTTCATTGCTAATCTTGCAACTGATCTGGAAAGCTTTTGACCTGGCACCAATAACCCAGCGGATGATGCGTGATTGTTAATCCTGGTTGCCTTCGTTGGGTTGCTGATGCCATTTCAGATATCGGAACCTGTTTGATGGTGTATTCAACTCGATTTCTATTTCTTTCTATCAAACGTCAGAAAAACTTTTAGATGGAAGACTTAGCTTAGGGGAAGTAGTGCCAGTTCTGCCAAAACTCACCGTTGTCTAGAAGTACGAACCGTACCGAGCGCTATTTGATTAATGATCTAGGCCAACATTTTCAACAGACGATGCGCAGTACTGGTTGCAACTAACGGTGAATCTCTATCACCAGTATTGCATCACATCCTCGTAGAAAAACTCAAACATTCCCGATGAACGTACTGCTGCGTTGAGATCCCTGGAGTCAAACAACTAACTGATCATAAGGTAGCCAGATAACGGATTGTTATCTCAAACAAGGGAGCTGGCAAGTCTGGAGCTGATAGTCCATGACTTACTTTGGCATAGTGATCCGGCTTGTGCACTACATCGATCCGGAGGGTTATGCTGATTTGGACTTCGGTCCTTCTAGGTATAACCATGACATACGAAAAGCAGGTGCACTCATAGTGTTTTGTATCGCACTGTTGACCGCGTAGGTGTGCTTAGGTAGTGAGACACGATCTTACAAGTATACAGCAAAACCACTTTTATGGTTTCAGCGCTGCTGTTTTTTGAATAAAGAAAAATGATGTTAAGAAAGATGTCCTCAAACAAAGAACCTTCCGATCGACCCACTGTTAATCGCGATCCTTGGCTCATTTTGTAGTGCGTCGAAGAACGTTTGATATTCAAACGCCTGACGTAGCCTTAAACACATCCACTGCGTGCACGAGTGTTTAGCAACAGACAGTATTGTCCTATTCACTGTGCCCATGGACTAGGCGAACCTATCATTGCCAGTTGGGTCACTGGCTGCGAGTACGTTCCCTCAGAAAAACCCTGTATCCTGTTATCTCGCCGGTCACACTTTTGAATCAGAGACTCGGAGTAGGATCCCCTAAGTCAACCACCCTCCGCGGCATAAACGACCGGGAAGTATTCGAAGCTGTAACTTCTCTGGCAGATCAGTCCACTCATTTTCACCTTTTGCTTGTAACTGCCCTCTCTTCAAGTCAAGACAACCTGTAAACATTGGCACCGTTCGACAAATAGGCCAGTAGGTTGTTCTGAGGAGCGTCCTCACGAGTTTGGAACTTGATGTACGATGTGTTGCCGAAAACCACAAGCCTAGCATTGTCTTTCACTTGAACTTGCCTTCAGATAGTGCTATGCATCAGGGGTTCTTTCTGGGTATTTCCGGTGCCGATGAAGCCGAATCTCGTGGTCAGGCTGTAGTGGGGGATCACACTGGGCTTTAAGACAGAGCAGAACCTGCTCGATTGGACCTCAGTGAATGATCGTCTATGTGCCATCAGATTTAATGCTCTAGTCAAAGTCTGTCGACACAGACCAGAGGGACGTGTATTTGACATATCTACGTGCGCCCAGACAGGCAACACTTCTGATGCTGTCAACAACGCCTACTGCAATGCCCTCTTTGATTTCTGATGAACTAAGCATCCGGGCATTATAGTGTATGCTAGTGATATGAATGCAGAACTCGATCGTTTTATTCCAAACAAGAAGCGGCTGGGTGGTATGTTTGCTGTCCGAGCATTACCCACTGACAATGACGATCGCCTCTTACGATTTGTGCGTATCTCACATACTCTATATGGAATGGCACACTGTAACAAACATGCGATTATGCATTATGTAGAAACCGCCTTGTGTAACTTAACCATGGTCGCAAATTGACCATGTAGCCATCAAATCAGTCGTTACTTATTTCGAGATAATCACCTTGACTCAGATCACGTCACTGTTTGTGCCCGTTTTGTTGTCTTGTCTAACCAGAGGTCGCCCGCTTAAAACCATAATGTGCTCAGTTGAAGATTGAGCGACAAGGGCACACGAAACGCCTAGCAAACAGTACTGTCAGTTAAACTACCCGCGTTATAACAGCGGAGTGACCCAAACGAGTACTCAGCAAGAATCTCAACAGGTATTTAAACCTCTTGTGAAGAGGTCTACTCCAGAGAAACACAGCAAATACGTCAAAAGTGAACTTCGACTGATCCAACAGAACTTGCGAACCAACATCGACCGATCCCATTGACTAGGAATACGACAAAGACTGTTGTGAACACAATCGTTAGCTTAGGGGGAATCTGCTTAAGGACCATAAGGCCTACTTCTTTATGCAAATGAAACGGGTGGAAAGAAATTTTTATTAACAAATAGATGACTGCTCTTTTTTCATATTCATGGCTGCACTGACTGTCGACAAGGTGTTAGTGAGACTGTATGTGAGGAGGGATTTTCAGTTTTTCGCGGTGATGTGACTGATAAGCCGAACACTTCGAGGAACAGTTCAACTGGCCTAAATCAGCTTATTCAATTATGGGTGATGAAGATTGTTTCATTAGTTTTGGCATTCCAGACAATCCTCCGTCGGAAACCGAAGTAGATTTTGGAACTCAGCTTATTAAAACGTAATGCGGCTTCGGATCCGGACCTTCGTCTCCCAGCATTTCTCGAAGATGCTATTGAAAGTTTGGTGTCTGGACTGATTACACTCCCCCTCTCCATATGGTAGACTGGAAAAGTGCTTCATGACTGGTGCTTATCAACAGTCATTCCCATCTTCAGAAAAGGTATCAGAACGTCATGTGACAGCCATAGGGTGTTAGCTTTGTCTGTATCTCATCCAAGCTGCTCACGGGTTTCATACCGCGACGACTTCTGAAACACAAAGGAGACCATAAAAAAGCATGAAAGGCAGGTTTTCAGTCTTATCGCAGGTGTATCGGTCTTATCTTTATCCCCACGACAGACACTGGAACATCGCCACTCTTTTTCTCAGTCAACAATCGGGACATTTTTGACCTAAAGTCTGTTTTTGGCCGACACGATGTTTGGGGTTGTCTCCATCGCAGAGGAGTCCCAGCGAAGTGGATTATTTTGTTGATGTCGTATTCTCATTAATGGGCAGCTATCTCGAACGTTCTTCACGTCAAGTGACGTTCGACAGGAGTGTCCGATCTTTCCCTTTTTTTCAATTTTGTGTTAGACAATATCCTAGGAGGAGCACTCAGAGGATCCGAGAATCTCTGAGTGGTACCTATGCCAGGTTGCAAGCTGACTGATATTGAGTATGCGGACCACATCGTTTTACTTAGTTCTTCAGTAGAGAAGACTGACAGCTTACTGAACCGGTTAAATGGTTTGACTGGTCTGTATGACATGCACTTTGCACCCTCCAATTGTAATTTTGATACAAGGATGAAATGACACTTATCTCATCTTTGTTATTTCTGAAAGGTTATTAGAAACTTTCGACCATCTCACCTACCTGGATGGTGTTATCTCGTCCATCTCTGTAATACCTACAGAGATAACGAAAACACGCAATGTGTTCGCCAGTCACCGTCAATTATTGTGTCTCAAAGACTATCATTTGTCTATTGAAGACAGAGTTTACAATGCATGTGCGTTCAGCTCTGCTCTGTGAATCAGAGAACTGGTTCTTCCGCACGAAACACACTAAAAACTCTTCGTATTCGATTACCGTTATCTCCAACCGTTAGCCTGTTTTAAGTTCGTTGACCATGTGATCAACCCGACAGTCCGTCGGTGCGCATTCAAGAAACGTGTAAACTCGCGACCGATAATCGAGATAGCTAAAATGCACAGTCTTCGCTGGTTGACTCGCACACTTTGTATGCCGATGGAGCGTCCACCGCACCGCTCGTCATTCAGTTTGGCTGATGATGGTCGGTAGGAACCTCTAGGCGGTCAGGCGATGAAGTGGTCATGTGCTGTGAAAGCTTTTACCGTTCCGCTTAGGAAGGTTGATGGGTACCGTTTATCTAGTTGGAGAGTTCGCGACCACCCACGTCACTGGTTGGAAACACTCTGTGACATGGCATTGTGTCACAGCCAGTGGCGAGCTTGCATTCGCAAACTTCCCGACTCTTCTATTTCACGAAACTCTGCTGTTTTCATTCTTTATTATCTCTCCTTTTTCTTCGCTATACATTCGTACTTACTTGTCACTCTGCGTGGACCATTGTCTGCACCAACTGCAGCCCGAATTAATGTGCCCACCGGTATCACTCAAAACTAAAAATGGTGATGTTGATCAGCTCATGCACGAACGAAGCCAAAGCGAGACAAGCAATACGGATAGTCCCGGAGGGCCGCCTTCTCAAATTCCAGGAAATCCTGACACTTCAAATGTATGATTCACCAAAACTTCACAAACCGAAAGCATCACCCAAACCAATTCTATCTATGGTGGATTCGGTCCAACATTGTCTATCAAAGTGGTTTTTGGAGCTGTTGGAACATGCAGTATTAAAGAGACCAGCTATAAACATGACTGATCTAATGAGTCTAGTTAAGTAACAACTGCCACCTAACCACCATGGATACATCAACACTTCTTTGAAATAAGATATGAAAATTAACGTGGGCGTTGGAGAGGTACAGCGAAACATCAGTTTGCCGTCAACTGACCGTTAATGCCTGTTGCATCTAGGCAACATCAGTGTCAATGTGTACTTTCGTTGAAAAATTTGAGAATTACGATGTCATCTTGAGGAGTCTATTGGGCTTTCCTCTAACCGACGTGTCTCAACCGGAATAAAAATTTAAAAATTGTTTGCTGTTTTCAACAACTTATTCATAGTTTCCAATGGCAACGGAAGTTCATCAGCATGGCAAAAAGAAGTGTTGCAAGATATTAACATTTAGTTTATTCGCATCGGTCGCATACATAAAGTCATTGATTATGCATAAACAAGCGTATGGCAACATGAGCAATAAGTAAACATGATGCGCACTAATAAAATCAGGATCAGTTTTACAGAAAGGATATTGACAGCTTCAGCAGCTATTATGTGCGGAGAAGTGGTCGATTATGCTTGATCTGTATAACTTACGTGTCTGTCAACAGCTTGGAGTTTCGACTACGTAAAGACATATTTAACGAAGATAATGGGTCATTGAAGCGACCTGCATCCGAGAGACGTTTAATAGTTGATGTCAGGTCCTGGCCTCGTCATTGAGTTATTAGTGTTCGTTGTGTCATTGTATTCAGTAAGCATTTGGAAATACGTTCCGCTATCCGTTGTCGTAAGCTCCGGTCCGTCCTGCCAATATTGTGGTGGACTGTCAGGCAGGAAGTGCGAGCATTCCAACTCTCAGCGGAATACCTCAACCCAGGAAGGAGGTGTGTTCAAAAACCCACAGCGTACGGATGGAGGACGGCGTGGGCGACCCGATGAGTCATCGCTCGACCGGATCGGACCAACGAGCGAGACGTGGCAGTCGAAGTAGGATGGATGACCAAATTGAAGGCGTGATTATTCCAACACTCTCAGGAATATCTCGACACGGCTGTGGAGTACGGTCAAGGCTCAAAGTGGATAGACGGAGGACAACACGAGTGACCGGACAAGCCATCGCCTAACGAGATCGGATCAACGGACGAGGAATAGCGGGCGGAAAATCCCCGGATAGAAGGTGTAAATCACACACCTAAACCGGCTAGAAGTGCACATGACGTGTGAGCGGAAACCGGGGGTGGGGGGATGTTGTGGACTGGAATTGTGATTCAAAATCGCGAGTGCGCGTGTGGCATAGTAACTGGCGCGTTGGACAATAAAGATTGTGCTTTATTGAACGCCTTTTCGCTACAATATGCTTGTCACTGCCACTGCAGGTTAACGGGTAAACTGGGTGAGAGGCAGCATTTTATTGGATCACAGATGGAAACAGAGAAGAAAAATTCAGAAACTGTGTAGGTACCATTTAGGGTTGAATGTAACTTTCTCCTCCACTTCAGCTGCTATGTACTCACCTTTGAAAATCAGATTTAATCAGATTTTTTCTTAAAAGCAGTCTGCGTGAATTCTGTTTATCTGTAGTATACGTTGACTTTCTATAAAATTTTCTGAATAACCATTGACTAGTTAAAAGTTCTTCAGATATTCTTCTAATTTATTGGTGGTGTCTTCAGTAAATATTTGTTTGACTTTTTTCACCAGGGTTTGGACTAAGCCGAGCTTGTACGCCATTATGACAAACAGGAAAATTGAAGGTACTGACCACTCCACGTTGCCTTTTGATACGCCGCATGTCGTACTGTACCATATTCACGCCAGCTAATCAAAATGCCCACAAACGATAGGCTTTCCATAATCTGTTGTTCACAAGAAACCGTTCAATTAGGTCGGGATGAGCTCAGAAGTCTGTAGAATTGTTTAAAATGCATTTCATCCGTAAAGACCAACATCGTCGACATTGTTTGGTGATTGCCGCTATCGGCTGTATTCGACGTTTCTCTTTCAACTATCTCCAGGGTCAGGTAAGATCGAGCCTAATTGGCCTGCGACTGCCACACCACCAATCCAATTATAAGCAGTACCGTAAAAGTGAAATGGACCATTCTCGCTGCATAAAAGTATCAAATCTATAGGGCAATCGATTGGAACATACAGTGACACATTGAAGGGGGAAATAAGCGTGTAAAAATTCAACTGTTTCACGCATAGGTAGATTCGTGAATAACGAATGGACATTATAAGAGTATGTTTCAGTGCAACTCACAGCATATTCTCTAGAGTTTTGGCCAATTCAAATGAGTCATTCTCAAAACAGGAACCAAAACTTTCACGGATGAGTTTGAGAACGTTCACAGGCCATCTTGCTAGCTCATGATATGCTGAGTTGCCCATGAATAGAATGGGTCTCAACCGGATACCGTTTTTGTAATTTCGATGAGTCTCTCGTCTCTAGTGTGCACGTCCCCAACGGAGGTGCCGAGCGCTTACACTCTGAAATCCACCAGAATATCGGAAGGTCTATTTCAGGTTAGTGTTAACTTAGATTCGTCTGTAATTGATTCAATCGTGCCGGAAAGACGTTGTTCAGGTACTCGACCAACCGAATCCTGTGAAACAAACGGATACCTGGGGTGTGGGTACTAAACGACACAGTAGACGAGTTAAACATAATTCGGAAACCAATTACCTTAAAAGTAAGTTACTTTACAGGCGGCTATGTCAGAGAGGTCGTCAAATGTGAACACTACAAATACACCATGGCCATATGGAAAAAAATCGGACTTCCACAGACAAGTATAACTTATTTGTTAATTTGCATTTGCCTGTTTGGTCACCCACACGAACAGAACAGAAAGACAACTGGGCATTTGTTAGCTGTGCTAAAGATAATACCGGTCGGACTGTGGTAACTGAGATGGCTCAAGCAACTCAATAATAACAAGAAGTGTCATCAGTTGAGTGCCTCAGCTACTGAACTTTGGATGAACGGTCAAAATGATGAGACCGGTGGAAATTTTTCACACTATTAGAAGTAAGAACTTGTTCAGATTTGCGGAGGTTATGAAGATCTACGGGCGGAAACTTCACTGATGTCAACAACGGGGGTGATTTTGAATTTGAGACTGCCGCCTTAACTTATGCGAACATGGCGGTGTTACGTCCCTACGTTTTGTATTTCGCAGTGCTACGACAAGCATTTAATGAGATGCAGCAAAATATGCCAAACGGCATATTGTAGCGAAAAGGCGTCCAATAAAGCACAATCTTTATTTCATCAGAGCAGAAAGAAGACATATATTGCGATTTGTTAACATTTCATTTACTCTCATCAGTCGCAAACGTAAAACATGCAAGTTATGTACATCATACAGATAAGGACAGACAGGGATTAGACACGCATACAAGCACACCAAGTATTACGCAATCACGACCATGGCAACCCGATAGGTTGCCTCAACCACTTCTGTGCACACAACCTCGATTGCGTAACAGTATCTTGAATGAGTTTAATGGGTCAACTTGGTGACCTGTTGTCATGAGGTGTTTAGCAATCGATGACGTTGGGTTTCGAGCCGTCAGTGCAACAGGTTGAGGCTGGTGCGTCATGTGTTGTTTCATCCATTTCGGAATGTGTTCGGCGACTCGCTGAGATAGTTGTCGATCTGTTCTGCCTACGTAATACGGTGATGAAGAGCACTCAGCCCATATTGACAGCTCAAAGGAAGGATGTTTTCTTATTCTTGCCATTCAACGGTGACCATTTAGCCAACGACATAAAGCACAAACTAAAGTCTGCTCTGGCTCGAACGTATGAGGCTGCGCAGTTGCGCTTATTTCAAACCACCAGAGGACTAGTTCTCCGCAATCGCGAATGTAGCTTGCCAAACTCTTCTGCCACCCACGTTGTTTACCAGTTCACTTGCAGTTGCAGTGACGTTTACATAGGCAGAACAGATCGACAACTATCTCAGCGAGTCGCCGAACACATTCCGAAATGGATGAAACAACACATGACGCACTAGCCTCAACCTGTTGCACTGACGGCTCGAAATCCAACCTCATCGATTGGTGACAACAGGTCGCCCAGTTGACCCATTAAACTCATTCAAGATACTGTTGTGCAATCGAGACCCGAAGCTATTAGCTTTTTGTGAAACGATGCTCATCCGAACTTACCAGCCGAGGTTATGTGCACAAAAGTGATTGAGGCAACCTATCGGGTTGCCATGATCGTGATTACATAATATTTGGTGCTTGTCAAAATCCCCGTATGTCCTTATCTGTATGATGTATATGACCTGCATGTTTTACGTTTGCGACTGATGAGAGTAAATGAAGTGTTAACATATCGCAATATATGTCTTCTTTCTGCTCTAATGAAGTGATTAAAGGGGACCCAGTGTTTCAAATTCCACAATCTTTATTGTCCAACGCGCCAGTTACTATGCCACACGCGCACTCGCGATTTTGAATCACAATTCCAGTCCACAACATCCCCCCACCCCCGGTTTCCGCTCACACGTCATGTGCACTTCTAGCCGGTTTAGGTGTGTGATTTACACCTTCTATCCGGGGATTTTCCGCCCGCTATTCCTCGTCCGTTGATCCGATCTCGTTAGGCGATGGCTTGTCCGGTCACTCGTGTTGTCCTCCGTCTATCCACTTTGAGCCTTGACCGTACTCCACAGCCGTGTCGAGATATTCCTGAGAGTGTTGGAATAATCACGCCTTCAATTTGGTCATCCATCCTACTTCGACTGCCACGTCTCGCTCGTTGGTCCGATCCGGTCGAGCGATGACTCATCGGGTCGCCCACGCCGTCCTCCATCCGTACGCTGTGGGTTTTTGAACACACCTCCTTCCTGGGTTGAGGTATTCCGCTGAGAGTTGGAATGCTCGCACTTTCTGCCTGACAGTCCACCACAACATGTATGCATGTTTACCATTCTGGTGCTGAAGGATTTTCAAAAGTTGTTTAATAATCACCATAGGCTCTTAAACAAAACTGATTTTGCAGAACTAACGCGTCTTCTTATCATGACATGACACTTAATTACGGATGAGACACAACGAGGTAGAAACATCTGTCCACCACTTCGCTGGTGAGCACTTTGGTCAACTGTGCAAAAGGTTCTAACATTCATTTCTGGGGACGTGGTGGATGCTTGCTAGCTTGTAAGTCAACTACGGAATAGTTGATCGATCGATTTCAGTCCATGAGAAAAGAATCGCATCAACTAAGGGCAGTAGTTTATCTACCTTTCTGAAATCCCGGCGGCTGTGATTCCGTGGTCTAATGAATAGATCTCTAGTGGCTTAACAACCCGACAGTTTTAACAAGTAATATGTTTGATTTCCTGGCAAGTATATTGCTGATGAGATTCAGCAAGATGGAAATAGCTGTCTACTGCTTCCCTAGTGGTCACTGGAATCAATTGTTTAATAACATTGATCGTAGAAGCTTAAAAAACGATTGATCCCAACGCTTTTATACGATTGTTCACTATGGTGCTGCAAAGATTTGGAAGGAGTGAGACAATCACTTTCAGCAAAAGCACGAATATCCCAAAGAACACCTAAATGGACGTCATGGCAACTGTTCTACTGACCTCGTTGAGAACTTCGCTCTAAGGTATTTGTGTTAACTAATTCACCAGTACACACACACACACACAGATTGTACGAAATCGCGAAGCTCCGAGAAATAAGATTAAATTGCAACAACATTACTCTGGATATTCCAAGGGGACATATTAACCAACACCAACTATACCGCATACACTTTGTAATTTAAGGAGTACTTTTGATTCACTGATAAACAGTTGGAAGTTTTCATTTGTTGAACGTTCTAGTACACGTTGAACAGATATATCCACAAAATCCTTCTGGTAATCAGTTACTGGAGAAATATTTGGCAAATTTTAATATCGAACACACAGCTAATAAGCTTCCACTGTGTACATCGCTTTCTCCGGATTCCAGCATCCTCTGCGGCTTGCCACCAAGGGGTCAGACAGACCGACATAAAGACGGCTTACTGTCGTTTGTGGTACGTAGGGGTAAGTCGTCGGGTTATCAATATTGCTGGGGCCTTCTGTTCAAGTTGCAGTCGTTTGACTTTACAAAGGCGTTACAGGTTGAGGAGGGCGTCTAGCGGTTAAGCTTATGAGGACATGAGTATTTGACAGAAACCTTAGTGGTGAATCTAAAGTGGACACTTTGAAGGACATTAACTCTTATCAGGCACCTAGTGTTTACAGATGTCAAGATTCTCATCATCGTTTTTAAACAGAAATTCCCCAGACCACTGTTTGGTGTAGAGTAATCTGGATGCTGCTGTCACTCTTGAATATATTCGGAATCTGTTCGGGTGACAGTGGAGAGGCGAATATCCTCACTCTTATCGGTCACACATATCACTTCGACGACTCTCCCTCGATCTCTTTATTGTTGGACTAAGCAAAGTAGGGGCTCTGCATAACCCTGCTTCGCCTGTCTATCAGTCATGGGAAGTTCTCCTGAATTGACTAATTGCACGTTATCGAATGACAGTCCATGTTAATCTGCATCTGTTCACGTTTACCTTGATAAAGCTTGTGCAGGCTGTGCTACTTCATGTTTTCGTTCAGTCTGCACCTAGCATCAGTCGCTCCGAGTCCAAGAGATTGTCTCAGGTTTGCACGTATTCGTGCCTAAATGCTCAGTTGGATGCTGCCAGTATGAATTCGTACAAAGCGGTTAGAATCATACAACTAATGTCACAAGGGCGACCAACGAGTGAGGCTGAATGACAACTGATCTATCCTAATTTCCGGTGAGTAGTGGGAGATCTTGATCTGTTTGAATTAAACATCATTCACAATTCGTCGTAGCTGTTGCATTCCCATAGAACCCTTAATCAGCTCCTATGAAGGGAAGCACTTTTGTTAGAGTTCGCCATAGCCAGGAGTAGAAGTACAGCCAAGCTTCATTAGGCAACTGTGTTAACTACTGCGTTGTTGACCGCAAATTAAGCCCGGCTGAATTACCAGATGCAAACGCGCACCCACATTTGCCTGTGAATAATGCTGGCGTTGTCCGATCGTCTCGAGAGTAGACAGTAATTATCCCATTGGCTCTAATCGATGTATTCACGACTAAGACTTCTCTCCAAGCCGAGGTAACAGAACTCATTAAAAGCTTAGACGATGCTTCGATTGTCGGTGAGTTAATTTGCAGTTCTGGTGGTCTGCAGGGGTTGTAAAGTACTCGGATCTAGATAAGAAATTTCTTTCTGTTTGTCCTAATAGCTGAACGAGCGTTTCAATTCGATGACACGTTACGTAACGGAAGTCATTAAACTGAAAGCAGTGTTGAATTAACCGGCACTGAATATCACAGAGTCATTATGAATACATTTTCTACGTGGGATACAGACTTTTCGCTAACTGGTTTATCAGACGCACCTTCCCTGTTGTTTTGTTGATGTTTCCGAGCACCACCTAGTTAACCACAAACTTTCGCATGCTGCATCCCGACGAGAGAAGATGGGGCATTGTATATTGTAGCATGAGGCAGAGCATGGGATGAGATTATCGCGATCTACTGTAAGGGATATTAAAACATCTTCATATCGAAGAACTGGTTATAACACTTCGAAACCATTGCTGGAAGTGCGAAGTATCTCACTACGCCTGAGCATTGAGGATAATGTTGAGTCATGTTACAGACCGATACCGGGAAGTTTTTATGCTTCAAAGATTTGAAGAGCGTTTAGCGAACAAGCTTGTTTTCAGTGATTCATCATCAGGTTAAATACAACACATTTATATGGGTTAATCATGTGAGAAAATATACGGTAATGAATCGGAAGGATTGTTATCAGTTTCAGAACGTTCACGTCGATTGTACAAATTATTGATGACTGTTACGATAGCTGTCATGATTATGTAATCTGTTCGGTCCGAACGTGGACATTTGGCCATGGAAGATTCAGTGTTTTGACGAAACGCTTTTGAATACATAGTGATTGAAGAGCAAACGGATGGCTATTGCTTCTGCGACTGTCAACAGGCGCACTTGGACCCGTTTTGGTTGTAATCCATGAACGCGATAGATAGGACGGAATGATTCATTGGGATCGATTGAGTGGTTTGATTCCATTAAGCGCGCAGCGATAGAAGATGAACAAGATTTGGTCAAGTCCCGAGTTAGCTCCCCAGTGCGTTCAGACAATCGCCGTGTCGTGCGGCCTGCATAGCTCGTTCCACAGGAACAGACGAAATGGTATACACAATCAGAAGCAGCATGAACAGACAATGTATCTTTCAACTGAGGCCGTAAAATCGGTGTGGATTTAAACCGAACACGCAGTTTGGCTGCAAAGTAGGTCTTGCTCAGGGCTATGCTTAGTTTTTTGCTTATATTATCTGGGGCATTATGGCCCTTAAAGGTGGTGAAATATAAACAGACTTTTTCTCTACGGTGTGCTGATTTTTCAAGTTTGTGGTATTTGGCATATGCCTGTGAACAAACTGTTCGGGATGGCCATTTTCAACTAGTACTTTAAATATGAATTGTCTTTCCTCCCCTACAATGTCACTCGAACATATTTTCTCACCCCTGTCGATCATACATCGGATAAGATTAATTTTCTGTCTTAATGGTACAAAATTATAAAAGTTCGTATATTGCCCGGTCCACGTTAACTTACGGTCTACATTTCTTTGTATCGTCCCATCTGAGCGACGGGATGAGAAGACGTCTAAGAACGAAATACCTTCAGGTGATTCATGCTCCATGGTGAAACGGATGTTCCTATGGGCTGAGTTGAACTGGTTCAGTATTTATTCGGGGCTTATTGTTTCATCAGTTACGCAAATAATATTGTCTACATACCGTTTGTAAAGAGTGAACGAGTTAATTGTGGTAGCTAACACCACTTTCAACCTTTGTCATAGAAATATCAGTTAGTAATGGTCCTAATGGTGACCCCATTGCCATCCCGTCGTTTTGTCGATATAATCTACCGGAAAATGAGAACTGAATATTATGGCTACAACGGTATAACAACCTTTTCAATCGTTCTATCGGTAATCTCACGTTTTATGGAGTTGTTCTGAAGATAATCGCCTAGAAACTCAATTGTCTCCCCGAGCGGGATATTAGTGAATAAGGATGTTACATCAAGTGAGAATATTCTTTTTCCTGACACGTTTAACTTCTTCAAAGTTACAACGAATTCAAAAGAATCGCTCAAACTGTGGACCGCTATCTGTCTGTTGTATGACAGACAGTTTCGGTGTGAGTAGTATACTACTCATGAGTAGTATGTTACCCACAAGCAGCATTTTGGAACAAAAGAGCAAGCTCCGAACGCCAGGAAGACGATGGACAAGAATAAACTATCGGAATAGTGTATACGCACTATGGCAGAAGTTTCGCCAAGGAGAATGACAACGTACTACCATCCGATGTATGTGAGTGTATGTCTGACGTGCAGATGAGTGTACGTGTTTATGGTTTGCTTTTTGACATGTCCTATGCAGGAGTTTGCTCAATGAACGAATTCTCTGGCCAAGCGTCTGTTGCGGTCACAACATGTCTCCTTACGGGCTCTAACATCCCAGCTAGCCATTTCGCAGTTGCATGATATGGGGAATTACTCATGTATAAGATCGGTCGTAAGGGTATTCCGTTTTTATGAACCTTAGGCAAGCCATAAAGTCTTGGGATAACAGTGCCCACTAGTCTGACTCTCGAGAACGTACTTGAATCGATAAGTCCCGTCTGTTTCATACATCGCAACGGTTCTGATAAAGTCTTCTCTATAGCTATCGTTTTATCCATCTCGTTGTCTATACTTACAAATTTGGTTGTATCTCCCAGCAACGAGTTCATTTTACTCAAGTAGTCAGTCTTATCGAAAATGACAACTCCTGTGCCTTTATCAGGCTTGGATATTATGATCTTTTCGTTTCGCCTTAGAGATGCAAGCGCAGATAAATGCTTCCTTGTTAGTAAGTTCCTTACTATTGAAGCAATTGTGCGCACAACGATTTGTAAACAATATTGGTTTGTAAATTTCAAGTTTTTAACGAGGATCGATAATATGAACTCGTACAAACAATACAGAGCTTAGTATCAGCGTGCACACTGTCCGTATCCGGCCTGCCGATCCACCTATGTGTGGTTCTGCTTGGACTTCCAACTACTGCCTTTTTCAAACGTCCTCATCGTTGCTCCTCCTAATACAATGGAATCAGAAGTAATCTCTCTTGGTTGGATGTGTCTGCCGGTTGCATCTGTCCGCAAGGCCAGACGATATTCTGTCGTGATTGTTTTCCACAAACGACGACTTCCGCACAGTGCACAATATGAGATGGTTCAAACTTCAGGAGGAATCGTTGAAGCATTAACATGGTGTGGCCGCAAGTTATCTTCTGATTTTGCGGTATTGACTTCCGCAACATTTTTGATTGTTTTTGCAAAGGACAAGCGCTTTTCAAAACTGTTTCCGTATAAAGGCAGGTAGTGACGACAATAATTTAAACACCAAATGCAGACATTGTATGATTTATTGTTATGGAATATTCTGTGAAATGTTGGGTTATTTTGCAACTGTCTTAGAAAGAGTCCCAAACGTCTGTTTACTTTGTCGGTATGGTTAAAAATTATGCGATTCTGGGGACGACAATGACAAACAGTTGTTTTTGGTAATTATTCATCAATTCAATTCATGTACATAAGTTCAACAAAATTAAAATAATACCTAACGACTGTAAAGAGGGGAAACAGAACATCAATGATTATTATAAGTAATCACATAATTCCAGACAAACAGGTAAAACCATTGAAAAAGTGAGTCACCTGTTTTGGCGGTACGTGCTCTGGAGAATCGCATACAGGTATGTAACAGAGTTCGGAGCTGAAATTTAGGTGTGAATGGAAGTCAGTCATGGCATCTGCTGGGCTTCTGCCACTTATTATCGAGGACGAAGAGCAATCCATCCCGCTGTGGTTAACATCCGTTGTTTGACCAGCTTGAGGTGGTTGGTTAGTAATGCGTAACATGGTTGACGGCATTTGAAGCGGATTAGCCTGTCACAGTGACCGAAGCCAGAGGATGCCTGCGCTTTGAACCATCATACCAAGCGGCTTGCGCTGCACCACTTGCGGTTCCACTCACACATCACGTGTCCGGTGTAAACCCGAAGGAATAAGACCAGTGGGTGTGTGGGTGAGGCCTTTGTGTCCAGCTGGCCAATGCTGGTTAGCCAATTGAATGGCCAGCATAAAAAGGGAATCCTTATCTCTCGGAAAATAAACACACAGAGAGACTGCAATGACGAGATCTAAACTGAGAAGAAAGATATGTAAAATGTAATGCAAGAAACATCTCAGTATACGAGTGCATGTTAGTGCAGTCCAAAGAGGATAAAGTTGAAAACAAAATTCAAAATTGAATTATGAAAAGATTAGGCAAACGGATTTTCATTCAATACACCAACAAAGCTCAGGAAAAGAATGGGTAGAAGACTACAAACAGTAATGCGTAAACTACATGATAGGCCGGCATTGGGTCAACACGGCCGTCAGTATCGGCAAGATATGCAATTAATGCGCTGTTAACGGTGTTAGTCAAACGGGCTCCGAGCCAGTCAGGAAGGTGTATTACGACACATCTCAGAGGCTTGTGGCATCCCTTAAAAGGTTCTTTGTTGGATTACTACTGCAATGAAGTTGGGCTATCGTATTATACTACTCACACCGCGGCTTTTCAGTAGCTAGTGCAGAGCATATTTTTTGACATCGTACAAGCCACAAGAAGACTGCAAGAAGGATCATCAGAATGCAGCATCGCCCATAATGGTCCCTGCTACTTAATGCAACTGAACACTGACGTCTGTGGCAGCCGAGACGGTCTGAGGCCGAATACCGCGTGGAAATTAGTGGTTTTCTGACAGGTCTGGTTTAAATGCTTAGCTCATGTATTGCTTTGTTGAATAAACAACCCTTGTGCCATGCGCGTTCTTGAATCACATCACTACTACAAGCAACAGACAGCTTAGTTGCAATTGGTAACCGAACTTTATGCACAGAACACTGTGTGAAGCGTAGACAATTCGAATCTCGGAATACAAAATAAGCTGAATCGAATACTACAGTACCTTTGATAACGTAGTCAATGGGATAAACAGTATAACAAGTTTCCATTAATTACCTTCACGATAAATATAAGAAAACAAGCGCCTACTTAGCTGTTCAGGGCCGGGACAACAATCAACCATGAATAGTCGGTTAGGGTTAATAAGCAGTTGCGAATCCGGCTAGCCAATGTCTGTGGACGTTACACGCATATGAATTAAGTACGCATAGTCCAGCGGATAGGAAGGAGTGCAGCTGAAAGAGGATAGGTGGGAACAAGCAGACAGGCGTTTGCACACTCGTGTCTTGGGTCTTATGACCGGTACGCAAAGCAAAGTACATAATGTCTGGATCTGAAAGGTCATCCTGGCGTGTGTGGCAAACTTTGTTTGAATTGGAAAGCTCACCAAGTGTTTCGCGGTGACCATGGCTATCAGCAAAGTAGGTTTGACATGCACTGTTCGGGTAGAAAAGAAAGTCACTGGGTTACAGCAAAACATAAGAATTGGGAAGATAACCGAAGCAGTTTTTTATCTTGGCGCCAGTAGCCGAAACAGCCTCCTTTACTGATAACAACTTTTATTTAAATTGGACGTCACTCACGTTTTATTGCAGCCCTAGCATTCAAATACCTTTTGTGTTTCAAGGAAGGCCACTCGGAGTGTTTGAAACCCTGAGTATTACAACTTTCCCGCACGGTTGTGTTCTTTACAATTCATTCATTAAAGACAATGGCGATTCATTTAGAGGAGGAATCAATAAACTTGCAGGTACAGACTGCCAACCGACTGCGACGCTGCTGTCCAACAGCTTTAATCAGCTGTTTGAATGGTCTCAACTTCCATCAACGGTCATTTCCAGCCCTACTCTATGAGGCAATCGGGTTCTCATTACCACGTCGCCAACAGACTTTCTGGCGGGTTCTCCCATCGAGCGGTTTTTACACTGTACGATGTGCGATAGGAATACGGAGTGCGAGACCAAACCTGAACAGACTTTGGAGTTTCACTTCTCCGATCATCGGTCACGAATTTTCACGACGCCCAAATGCGCTTCTGACAAACTATGTCGACACAACATGTGATTGTTTCCCTGATAGGCTAATGTTGATAGGCTTGTGTTTCGCTCACGTGCGCTTTTACATGAACTGACCGTACTTCCCCTAATGAGGAAACTTCGCCAGTCCAGTCTCGTTGTGCTTCCCAACGTTCTATTCCACAGTTGAACGGGAAAGCGCTAATCAGCCACTTGAAGTGAAGAATGTATTAGAGAACTTCCAGTAAATGCGCCTTGTGCACTCAATTTGGGCTTGCAGCGGCCATAGCAAATTTAATTATTTCCCTGGCACCCCTCTGCAATGGCGACAATCCCGGACGGCATACCGGGCAGCAGTTTACAGTTACCACTACCATTGATTTAACAACGGAGTTTAGATGCTGGGGTTTCTGTTGCAAAGTAGAGGTATAATATGCCACCTACTGAGTGGCCATCACAACCACGCTCAGATTCTCAGCAGTGACTATCGTAAAGTCAGCAGTGCATACTAAGTGTAAAATAGCTACAAGTTTGGTGGAGTTTTTCCATGCAGGTTGACCGGTTTCTAAGCGAGAATAGGCCTTCGTTATAGAAATAATTGATCGCACACTGTCTGAACTTCAACAACCCTTTCTACTGATAAATACAACTTGGTTAGAATCTAAAACTCTCGGTGAGCAGTTTTTAAGTGCACACACACTCCTCTGTTCACTGGATTTCCTATCTTATAGTTAGTTCAGGAATTGGTACTGGTGGCCCATGTTTTTGAAAATGTATTCCGAAGAGAAAGGAGAATTTCTGTGCTGCATCAATACCGTTTGTTAATGTAACCGTTAAGAGTGCGGTCTTTATACTTGCTTTAGGTGAAACGCCGGATGAATGCGTACACTTTAGTTTGTCACTTACAATACACCATGAAGGGTGGTTTGAAATGAATACATTTCTTGCTTGAAAGAAACACGGTGTAGCTTAAACCGAAAAAGATAGATGCTGCTGTGTTGAATGGAGGTAATGACTACGATGCGGTAGGTGTTACTAAGACGTTTGTTCGTATATCACAACTAGGGAAAGTACTCGTGGTGATTAATAGGTAACTACGTTTACAAGATATCCGCACCAAATTTTGTACGAATGAAGTCAAACATTCTGGGCGTCATGTTTAACATGTTATTGATAAATAGATTGAGAATAACACAACGTTATAAACAAGTTGTAACACTCTAAGTTTAAACCACCTCGGGTGGCCTTCCTCAGGAGTGTTGTGATCGAAATCAATCTATTTATAAATAACTACGTTTACCCTAGAACTGCTTCGCAACTCACTGCTTAGGTTGACGACACTCCAAACTAACTTGGAAGAAGTCAGGAGTTGTGAAAAATAAGTAAAAACACGCGCTTTTATCAAAAATGAATTTTGTTGTATTTACTAGCGTGTTCTTCATATTTATGCTCAAGGGTTAATAGCTTCGAATAAGGGATGAAACTCCACCGTGACAAGGACCTTTTTCTCATGAGAGATCACTTGGGCTACTCTTGTGAATGTACTTTGTTCAGGGGGGTTTGTGTAGTACATTTGTAACCAATTCTCAGACGTCATAAGAATTTCTCTACACTGAGAGTTTTACCACACATGTGAACTCACATTATCCGGCGCATATTTGTTGATAACGGTACCTAAACGGATGAGATGGGTTTCATCATTCAAGTATCCAAGCTTCTATATGCGACATTGCTTATATCAAAGACTGGGTGAGTTTATAGTGCAGCCTTTTTAGTTTTAAATGGATCAAACAGTGGAGGGATGGTGGTACCAGTTAGTTACATCCTCTTAAGCGCCTTTATTGGCGAAAAAACTAGTTGTCACATAAGATAACCATCAACAGATGCTGTGGCTGTTTTATTCGGATCAAGATGACAGTCACTCCCGTTTTCTTCCTACTGTCATTCATCCTTGAAAATAGGCCTCTCAACAGACTACAATCTACCCATTTTGACCTTTGTCGTCGGTCAGCGATTATCCACAGGCATTTTTTGTCTGTCTGCTGGATACTAAAGTCAAGCACATTATGATCTAACGTCACACCATTAACTGTAAAACATTGAGCTATCCTATGCTTGCGTCGGCATTGGTAGATGCACACGTTCTGGATAGTCTAAAAACACTGTCGTCATTTTTTCCGTAACACTTTTAAAAATGATTCAGCCTCCTAAATATGGTATTAAAATTTATTGTTTTTAGTGTTGAAGCCCCGTAGGTGCAAAACCCATTTAATGGTTCGGTCGGAAAGATGTAACTGTTACAACTGAGCGACTGTAGGTTGACTTCACGCTATGTGGACACGTCGTCCTGTCCAGCCGTACCGAATTAACAGAGGTTTGCGATTTGTTTCAGTAAATACCTTTTGCTGTATCGTCAGACGTTCTCATATAGGCTAATTTTAGCCCCGTTACATTATCAGAAAAGAAGCCACATGATCATTTGCGTTCAACAGTTACGTTTGATAAATGTTGTAGACAGATTGGATTGGACAAGGGCATCGATACGTAGTCAACCAGCGATTCGCAGAATGCTACGGCCAATGACAGTCGACAACGCTAGCAGAGTCGTATATTAGCGCGGTGACCAATCAGGATGGTAGGTTGCCTTAACATCGGATTTTGTTATAACGAACATCAAAGTAAAACAGGTTGTTTAAGTGCATCACACGTTAAAACAATGGGGACGCCAAGATTTCAGCACCAATCGTAATTCTTCATTTTACTGATGCATCTTATCTAGGGAATAACCAATAGGAACTCAGTAAACAGAGAGTTACTTTCTGCCATAAGCTCTGCTTTAGATTTCGTTCCGGCAGGTAGCAACTCTTCAACAACTGTAAGTTCCCAAATGCTGTGATACCTGAAACACTTGCCGGCTGACGCAAGATGGGTGATTCCACTTTCACAGAACTACAAGTGGAACATTTGCTGCTAGTTATTAATAAGAGGTTAGTCACATTCATTGCCTCTGTCACCATTTCCGTGATCACAAAAGCGAGTGTTAAGACTCCGCATACCAGTGGTTAGTCTCGTGGGGCAGCTATGGCAGTTCCATTACTTTATGTGCAGTAAAACGCATAGCCTAAAAATCTAGACACTGCTAAGCCGCTTCTAGTGCTGAAACTATGTGTCATTTGTTTGCGTCATTTTTAATTCAAACAGTCGAGCTCGCCGGATAACAAACACCTTTTGTTGGCATCACCGGCTCATCATCATCATCACAACAGCCTCGAGCCTGACCAGAAACTACTGTGACTCGAGCCGTCGTTCACCTCAACAATGACGTGAAATATCCTAGAAGAAGAACACGTTGTTGTAAAGTTTAAAAAACAGCAAAAGGATACCAAGCCGGATAACTAAAAATGGTATGAATGCAGGCAGTCCACTGACTGCGACAAGCTTCCATCTCGAATAGCGTTCCTAATCAACGACCGCTTTCCTTATCAAGCAATTCGACCGGTTCCACGTCCATGATTAACATCAATGTTGTACTTCTCCTAGAACCGTAAATGGCTAACATGGTCGCTAAACCATCCGTGTTGCAAGCGGCCAAGTGCAGTTGCAGATATGCATACGGTATATGCTTCCTTGCACTTGAACAGAGACTGAAAAATAAACTAAGACGGGCTTTTGTTAATGCTGATATACAGCGCAATGTAATGGACGAGTAGTTCCTAGTTGAATTTAAAAGTGTTGTCGACATGACCAAAAAGTGGATCCATTATCATGCAAAATCGACAATGGTTCAATTTAACCAAGTCACGTTCTTTTTGGCCTCTGTGTGTATGGTGAGAGTAAAAGGTGGTTAAGTGAACTGCTTGTTTTAGATTATTAATCGCCGAGTGAATAACACTCATTTATATTACCGTGATTGACAGGCAGGTAGAATCAAAACAACTTGTCGTAGAATTATGTTCAATAATTTGGAGTCGGTTATGGGAGTCATGATAACCACAGAGCTTGAAGAAATTTCCTCTGATCGCACATTTGTGGAGTATGTAACCGGAATCCAATCAACTGCGTAAGTGCCGTGAAATGAAATTCAACTGTACGTTTTTAATGGTTTGAAAAGACACGATCACAATGAGAACGTTGTTGTATGGTCATTATCAGACCCGCTGGTGGTATGCATTACCATGGCCGCTCTACTAAGAACTAAGCGTCGTAGAACTACTGAAGGCAGTATTTTCCACAAGAGGCATGTGCATAATCGACGAGACGATTGATCTAGCTCGTCTGCTTGCTGTGGTGAACTGATCACATTCAAAGTCCGACTTTGCACTTGAGGCCAACAGATGGACTTTCTCACAATATACATGAACATCAGCCATAGGGGACATAGCTTCCATTTCGAGTGCAAATCTGACGCACCTTGCTCACTCGGAACACTAAGCCTTACCGGAATTTCACCTTCAGTCCATTTACCGCTTGCTCTGTCATGAGTCTTAAGGTGTCGGAATTTGTTTTCTGGCCACCATGAAAGTCACTGGATTTCGGTTATGCAGTCCACAGTTGAAAGCTCAGAAGAAATTTGTTCAGGCCCTATGGTTGTCACTGCTCCCGTAATCGATATGACATAACCCGAGGTCAGTGTGAACATATAATAGCCCTCCAAATCTGAATTGTTTGAATTAATTGTCTGACAAATTGCTTTCGGCTTTGTTTGTTTGACAGTCATGATAATATAAACAGTTTTTTAGTTGAAACACCCAGATGTCTGTATCCAGTTCACCAACAGAACAAGGGGGCAAAGAATGCGAGATGCAAGTGTCGTATGTGGTCTCACCAGTCAATCACATAAAACATTCAGTTTCATAGGTTTAGGACGCGGTGACAAAACAATGTTGTAACTTGGTATACGGCCTACGAACGCGTAAACAGACAACAGAATAACGGTTCATGAAACGGTAGATAACGGAACGACGTTCAACGGTTCTGAACGACTGACTACAAAATATATACGATTAATACGTATCTTCCCGGTCAACCCAAACACTTGAGGCTAACGAACGAACACAGAAAAGACTGGCCTCCGGACAGAGCTACTTTATGTCACTCAATCCGAAGACAGCATGGTCACAAACCCGTTCGTATTTATAGGGTTTGGGACTAGCAACAAGCAAGGTCAAAGGAAATGGACCAGACGAAACTATACAGTACAGTCTAGGTGTATAGTTGGGATGGCAACAACAGTCGTCACGAGAGCGTAGGTCGATTGTGAGGACCGGAGCGGCGCACGATCATGGCAAAGGTTAAGGTCACTCACAGGTGAACTTTGTCACTTATGATCACACAATGTTTTCGGGGAACTGGCAACTTCTCCGACATGAACGCACCCCTCGCGGGTGCATATCAGGTTGGCATAAGCGTTTACATCGCCACCGCAATGGAAGTGATTGCGTTAGCACCCTCTGTGAACAGTGAGCCGGTCCGTAACGCCTGATGAACCATGCTTCGGAAAACATCAACATCTGAGGATTACGATTGCGTAATACGATCGCAAAGGAAGTAACGGTGTCACCCATATGATTTGTTTCAGTCAGACATTTCGCAATCGATTACGCCTCATTCCTGACCAGATGCTGACAGTTCGACCCACATTAAACCATTACGGGCATTAACCATTTAGTGATCTGCTTAGCCCTCATTCTCCACAATTATTGGTCATTTCCGCCGATGTATGCATCACCACAACTGGTGAATGTCATGAGGAGGAGTTTCCTGAATGGGGAATAATCCTGCAGGCGGAAATTAACTAACGCAATTCCGCCTCGGGAAAAGCGCGATCGAGGGCAGAGTTCAACCTTCCATTTACATCGTTAATATTGTGGTCTCTGTTGTGGTAGAAAGTGGCAAAATCTGGCCCTTTTGGTGCCGCGTGTGGTTTGGAGGTGGCTACTTACTCTTTACAATGAATTTCGTCAAATTTAGCTGGATGCCCACTTGCAAACAGAGCATTCCTCATGAGCTTCTCTCCAGACTGTAGACGGTCGGCCAAGTAAAAACTTCTTGCTTGACGAGGAAGCGTTCGCATAAAGTCCCTTTTGTAGGCCACTGGCGCAAACGAAAGGGACTGTAGGTACTGTCTTGTGCGTATGGTTTTCTGATAAACAGACAGGTTGAATGTACCGTCTCAGTACCTAGAACCAAGACTACCTATGAAAGACAGAAAGCCATCCAACGTCGACATAACCATCAATACAACCAGATGGTTTATCTGCCATTATTCAGAGAAAAACATCAGCTAATATTTGATCCATTGGACGGCCGATTGCAACACTATCCAATTGCTTATAATCGTGGCCATCAAACTCAAACGAAATATTTTCCGTCCACAAGAATTACCTCTTTAAAGTAATTAACTTGAATTAATAAAGAGTTATTAGCAGGCGAAATAAACTGACACAGGGAATCAAATCTTTTATATAAGGGAACATTTGCGAACAGTGAGTGGACTTTAAATGAGTACAGTTTTTGTGAGGGACTTATTACAGCGTTCTCCAAAATATCACTTAACTCGAAAGAATCCCTCACAGAACGGGTAGTGACGATTTTACTGATGGATTCAAGAAGATGAACTAAACGGTGAGCGAGTTTATGGCACGCTGGATCATCCGTGACAAAGAAAGGCCTCAGGAAAACGCCTGTTTGGTACAATTTGAGTGATCCTGTCATTCTTGAGGTATAGGTCTCGATCGGTTTAACTTGTCTGTTTTATTGGTCGGACGATCAGTTACCTAAAACAGAATGCCTATTAAAAAAGAAATATCTTATTGAATTGTCTGGCTCACCATAATGCCCATTACCAAATCACGATTTTCGGCGCTGCACCGGAATTTTCGCCGACCTACCACTCATTAATATGACCTTGTCTATATCAAACCCAAGTTTGTACACCATGACATCACTAAGGATTTCTACTAACTTGTTGACTGTGCAACTTAACACCATAACAAGTGAAGGCAACTTACATAAAGCACTTCAGTAAATCATCTGACTTACCACTACCGGACCACATAGCGGTTGTTGGCCATCACCTTCCTACTTGGTATGGAATGGTCCAGGTAAGTAATAAATGTGTGGCCATTTTCGCGTGTTTAAAAACCGGGCCGTTATAACTTGCCACAGTACCCATCATATTTATGAGTTTGGTTCGATTTTTGTACATTTAGGGCGTTTCCGAAGGTCAACCTTGAGCTTGATTCTTGTTGCCGAACGCAAAACTAAAACGCCACTAATATAACTCCCTTCCGTTTAATGTAGGTTCTTTACCTGTTTTTCGACATTTATGCCACGGTGTAGACTTCTCAGAGACTTATTAGTTAAGTCACTCCATGAGGGAGTATTTGTAACAACGATGCGTAGTAGGTAGTCCGCGTGAGGACACAGGTGGCTGCTATACACTTCGTATGAGACATAGACCAAATCGACATTCGTTTCGCACACGGAAGTCCCTGGTCGCACATTTAACACCCATTAAGTTACTGAGCAATTATAGAATACTCTGTAACAATCAGTGTATACGAATGACTTTACTGTTCGTGGCAATATATTTTATACACCAGTTTCCGAAACTGGCGAATGAGTGGTGTCGACAGCATTTTGGGAACATCAGAGAGAAACTGTTACTCTGTCTTCCTTACACTGATTGCATTCCGGTTGTGAACGGCGAACCTGGTCAAATTTGCACGATCTCGCTCCACTGTTTGAACGTTCGTCTAATTTCGACTTGCCTAGCCACCTTCCAAATGTGTTTGGTCGCGGTTGTCATCGAATTTTCCAGCCACCACACCTAATGCTTCAGAATCAACTTACTTGACATCAGATTCAAGGCATTACAAGACTTTTAACCCGGATTCAATAAGGAGGTAGTAAAACTTCAAAAGTGCGATTAATCAATATCGCTATTTCCTTCTGCACTGCTTGCAAATCCTCCAACCCTTCACTAAATTCATTTGAGTTTCAGTGGTAAACTATGATTCATCCTCGAGTCACTATGGACGTTAAAAGATGTCAAGAGAGAATGTGGTAAGACAACTAGCCCACTTCATCTTGTCAGTAAGCTTCTAACTCAGTCGTTTCTGTCTATTGGCGCATCCAGCCACTCTATGAGTGTAGTTCCTTAAAACCAGCCCAGTGCGAGTTGCAACAGCATCATCGTTACTCCTGGAAACGTTCCACTTTGGATTCTGTCTGCCGCACCTTTTCAAACTTTCCTAATGATTCAGGATAATTCACTCAATAACACATAGTTGACAAGTGCAGTAACGCTGATTCAGACGGTCATGTTAAGAGGACCATCTCCAAAGTCCAAAAAACGTCAGAAAAGGCTATCGAAATGACTGGAATTTATATAATACTATTTACAAAATTGCAACAAGTGTTCACGATGGAGCAACCAAAATCGAGTCTACAACTGTCTACCAGTCAACGGAAAATGAGTCCACCGAATCAATCAGGTACAGATGGAGGTGAGAACGTATCAAACATTATCAAGCAAGAAAGTTTCAACAAGTATGCAATACTAGTTACAAAAATAGAAGAGGAAAACAGACATTCTGCACGTACAGTCATGGTACAGAAGGTAAAATGAAGGCGAATTCACGATCGATTTTCCACGAGCAAACAAACATGCTTCAGTTATTTCGGCCCACAGAATTGCACAAAACGCAGAGCGGTAAACGTAACAAACGAACTTCAACAAATCCAACACCGAGCTCCGAAAACTATTCGGACTTCCTATACACCGAACTCAGGGAGGCTATCAGAGGTGAGGTAGTGGAGATTCTAAAGCAACCATATTGTGGTGGGCTGTCAGGCAGGAAGTGCGAGTATTTCAGCTCTCGGCGGAATATCTCAACACAGGGGTGAGTTGCGTTCAAAAACCCACAGTGGACAGATGGGGGACGGCGTGTGTGACCGGATGAGTCATCGTTGGACCAGATCTGACCAACGGACGAGACATGACAGCCAAAATAGGATGGATGACCAAACTGGCGGCGTGATTATTCCAACACTCTCCGGAATATCTCGACACGGTCGTGGAGTACGGTCAATGCCCACAGCAGATAGACGAACGACACGGACGAGCTATCGCCCAACGAAATCGGATTAAGGGACGAGGAATAGCAGGCGGAAAAACCCCGGATAGAAGGTGCCCATCACACACCTAAACTAGGCAGAAGTGCACACGACGTGTGAGCGGAAACTGGGGGGGGGGTGTTGTGGGCTGGAAATGTGATTCAAAATCGCAGGCGCGCGTGTGGCATGGTAACTGGCGCGTTGGACAATAAAGATTGTGCTTTATTGGACGCCTTTTCGCTACAATATGTATACCAGTGTTAACTTCTGTTATGACCCTCCAAAGAACATAGCTTAATTTCACGTCTTGTAACACCTTGTGGTATTTTCCTGGCCTACTGTCTCACGTGACTGTCTCTTCCTGAAGATGCACTGGCTGCTATACATTATGACCAGACACCCCGAGGAGCAGAGATGTCATAAAGGAGGTCAACGTCTCCTAACTGCACACCACGGGCGCAGTGAACCACTCGTGACAAGTTTGAAGTCCAGGCAAAAATTTGTTTCCGACCTGCTTCCGAAACATGGAAACGAGATGTTGAGCTAGATTCTAACCCTAAGTGTGGCGCTCTAACAATATGACTTCGTCGTTCAAAAAACCCTAATTAGACCAATGCAATAACAAATCTCTAGGTCTTTGTGCTCCAGGGTTTTGCAAATCATCACACACGGATATTAGCGGACGATTGTTAAATATTCGTTCATCCTCTACAAGGTAAGTAAGGAGCCCATTCTTATTCATAGCCTGCTAGTGGATCACGGAAACAAATGCCCACTGGATGGCTCCCATAATTTTTTTCCCACATCACACAGCAATGGCTGGCTTGAGGTGGGTTAAAGTGCTAATATGGCAAACAGCCAGCAGTCTTTCCTTAATCCAAAGCTCGTAATCTTTTCTTCGGCTCTGAATCTGCTCTTACAACTTGGGTACTGCTGTCGTCACATATGGCATCTGTAGCACCCCGTCTATCCATAAAACTCATAAGTGTCGTCATGAACGAATCGGTTGACAGTGTGTGGGCAACCTCTAAATAGGTAGCACGAGTCTGGAAGCAGGTAAACACACAGCCGCAACGCTTGTGTCCGCTTCTATCTATCACCAGTCTGGACGGACCAAAGTAGTCCACTCCTATGTACCTGAATGGATACTCATTTGCAGTCACTGCAGTTATTGGCGATGGAACCATCAGTTGCATACATGGTTTGGAAAAAATTACTTTGCACTTAAAACACTTACTAATCACACGTCTGACAGTCGCCCTTCCTTCAAACGATCAAACTTCTAAGTGGATGCAAGTAAGTGCGTGGCGCCCACGTAGTTTGTGATAAGTTCTGTAACCATACGATGGGGAAAGGAGAATAACGGGTTTTGTGTCGTTTTTATCATCGCCACTACTTGGCCTTCCTTCATCTATTGGTATTGGTCTCAAAAGGAACTGTCTGTTGTCAGTGGAGTTAGCTCTGAGGTACTTTGTGCCATCTGAAGAACGTTTTCTTAATCAAGCATGAACAAGTTACCGGTTGTCAGTTACAACTCAAAAACACAGTGGCCCTAGCTTCACGGGCTTTCCTCGGATTGGGGCCCTTATTGCGTACACTAAACTAACGTACAGACAAAATCACGCCACTGCCTTCACTAGATTTAACCAAATGGAATATCGTAGTACCAGTCATTTCAAAACGGGATTCATCACATGCGCAGTTTTAACAGTCAGCCCACAAGTAACTTCACAATCCCCATCAACTAGTGCAGTAGAAAATGATGATTGGCTAGCTGCTTTCTGAAGGCACAAAAAGCCTTGTTCTAGAAACCAATGAATCATCTCATGTGGAGATGAGTGCAAAGCTGTCCTCAGTACTACGTCGGCCAGACTCACTTCAGAAGGCATCTCTCCACTGTCATATAGTGGTTTATCCATGAATTAGTCTTACTCGGTTTTTAACGAATACCACAAGGCGAGAGGAGGTACTGCGAATATACTGCAGTACAACTGTTCCAATACACCCACAACGAACCTCATTAATTTTACTGCGAGGGCGAGCGCTGTGATTTCCGGTCCTGTAGTAGTAATTGTTTTACAGTGGACCACCCTTGATTTGCCTAGGATGAAACAACACTTAACTGGACCGCGTGACCCTGTTAGCCTAATATAACCAACCTTTCCCTATCCTACCTCAGATGCGTTATAAAACAAGTGCAGTTTTTAACCATGGTGGTAGATATGTCTGGAGATACCCTAAGTGACTCAATAGATCAGATGTTCGTCAGCTAATTCTTTCAGGTTAGAAAATCAGTCTGCTCTATTAAACTATCCTAACCAATTCCTCGGTTAAAGAGATTTTGCAACAGCTTACGAGCTCAAAGTAGCACTGGACCAACCAGTCCCAAAGGATCATATTAGGAAGAAGCACATTCCAACATACACCTACTGGTATAGGACGTGTCTAAAAGGCCCCCTTGAAACTGGAAACGATCATTTGTCATTTTCCACGTCACATCCAAGACTCTTTGATAATTCAAATCTTGCATTTCCTAGTTAACCGTTTTGCACAGTCTATGCTGCAAGAATGTATATTCAGCAACCTCGACGCTATCAGATTTCTACTTTGTGAAACGAAACCCACCTTTCTGTAACAGGGCGTGAAGTTCATCTACTATGGTTGTAGCTTTCCCAATAACTGCGATCGACAACAATCAGTCATCTACGTAGAACTTCTTCTCTATAAATGATTCTGTTAAGACCATAGAACTTCGTCCTTGGTGAGCAGCCGCCGGCTGAAGCGCAAAGTTTGTACAGAACGGAGAGGAAGTAGCACTGAGAGAGTGGACGTCCAACTTATATATCTCAAGAGATCCATCCAAAGAAGGTGAGCTCCACCACAGGAAGCTTAAGGGTCAAATGTCACTTACCGGAAGTCGAAAGTGCAGAAATATCTCCCTCGATATCTTCCATGATGGTTACCGCATGCTCATGAGGGCGGAGGAGAACTAGGGTAAGATTATTGCTCAAATCAGGTTCTTATAGTGATGCGTGGTTAAGCGATACTCCTTGATGTGCGACAACGCAATCAAACACTTTTCGCACCTTATATAGCTTATTCTGGTAAAGTGCTTGATGATGTAGCGTACACCACCGGCTGACACAGTTAACGCTCTGAGGAGCGATATTTGTATGGTTTTCGCCGGTGTGGCTGGATATAACGGCTACACCGTTCATATCGTTCACATCGTTCACATGTCGCACGTTTGTCAGATACTTCGCTTATCCCTGCCAACAAAGGCAAACCTCCGTCTGTCCAAAACCCCTTCTTTCTCGATAAAACGATTTTATCTAATCAGAATAGGTAACCTTTGTTAGTTTTTACCAATTCGACCTCACTTGCATTATGTCCAATGATGGTTTAGTGGCCCCAGCTACTATTTTGGTAACCGTCCTTCGATTTTCTGGCTCGATAATTTTTGTAAGTCATTCTGCACCATGTGAATACCCTGTAATTTTCTCTTTGAAACAACAGTTGTTGGGGCGGAACGAAGTTGTCTCTGGTACCCGTCTGTTGGTTTATCTTGAGAGCAATTGACAGAGACAACCGCGTTGTTTTCGGCACCAAGATATTCTGTGTTAATTAGTACGATGTGGAAGATCAGACTTCTATCAATCATATTACCGTACCACGGACGAACCAGCTTATTCTTTCGATAATGATAGAGTAGCTTCCGTTTTGGCTAGAGTTTCGTTAAGCTCGACTGACAGAGTTCTTTTATCAGAAACACTTTGTTCAACGAATTCCAACCCAACACATTCTTTACATTTTATGTTTCAAAGAGATCAATCGAGCATCCACTTTGTATGCATGCTCGGACACTCCAGGTGTAGCACGAACTGCATCCATGAGGCTCCATTCAAAGACTGATCAAACAGCGTACGGTCCCTTTCTCGTTTTTGTTTTTTGTTCCAATACCCAGTGAGCCTCGGGAACATCACACTCTACGTATTTGTTTAAGACACCACCGAATTCATGTCCTTCTAGGTGAATCCACTGTTGCAACTCCATCGGGTACGTATTATCCAACTGTGCAACCGGCAATTCATCAACAGTGTAAGCTGAATGTATAGAAGTGACATTGGCTTTGTCTTCTGGACTAATAGCACATTGTACCGCCTTTTCATTTGTCTTTTTCGCACGTGATAACACGCTCCATGCATCAGAGTATAGTGATGCCCTCTACGACTACACCTTGGTCACTTCACGTACACTGTATATGACCTGGTTGTGAGATTGACCTTCAGGCAAATAGAGCACTGTCTGTTGAGTTTATTAGTATCTTGACGTTGTTCTAACGATTGAACAACGAAGTGCATACATTCTATAAGGTCGTCGTCACCTACGAATAGAGAACATCGGACCGGATGTTTGCTGAAGACAGTGGCCGTCATGCTACCATGACATCTGGACCTCTTGATGTCAGTCGCATCCAAAGTGCTGGGAGTAGTGGACTTCGGATGAGACAACTTGACTAGTTGGTCGTAATCATTACTGGCTACAGACATTCTCTTTTCGATGTGGTCTAGCTGATCAGTGAAAGTGAGTTCCTTCCGGGAAGTCACTATGTTATCAGCCATATCAGCTGATCATTTCTCTTAGCCCGTGTACAATCGTCCGACCAACCGGATAGAATCACTAGACTCATTTAACGCTCCCGATCTACCTAATAGGGACAGGGTGATATCGTACGCTCGCATTTGGGTGGCTAAGCGCCTGAGGTCATCCAAGTTAGAAATATCTAACTTAGGACCACCAAACAGTTCATGCGTGACAGACAGAACGATGTGGTATGAGCGACCATAATGACTGGTGAGTATTCTTATAGCATCGATACAGCCGGTCGACTCTGGTAAGACTACACAGTGCTCTGTAAACTCCTTCGCTCTATCACGGCAATAATAAATCAAATATGAAAGTCCTTATTTACCGTCATTCAATCTATGCAGCACATTATTTTCAAAAGGTCTAAGAAATACGAACGCGTCCTAGCGACCCATCAGATCACTTGACTTCAGGCTTGGTCAACCTGTACCAAAAATGAGTCTTTTTGAGTTAACGTTTCACCGACGCAACAACGGTATTCACCTGAAGTGACTGTGCTCACGGTTGAGGTGTCCCCAAGTCGTCTCGTTCTTTTGGTTTCATTTGGACCTCTCGTTTGGGGCGTGTTGTACACGCGTCAAGGCCGCCTGTGTGTCTCACGCTCGTGTTAGGACTCAAGTTGCGTTCTGATTGGTCGCGCCCTCAGAGACCAGCGACCATTCGTCCACTTAAGACAATATGACAATAACGTTTGCGCTCCCACTGAGTCAATCTGGAACCTTTTGAACTTTCCTCGATCGTGGATTATTCGCTCGAAGGTTGAAGACAACTGAGCATCTCCGAGGGAACTGGGTTTCGCAATTGCCTTGAAACCTCGTAATTCAAGTACTGTGGACCAACTGATTCATTCAGTGCCAGAAGAACAAAATGCATCGCACACTCTCACTGTTCCTGAAAATGTTCAGCCCGTAATTGCACATTTGCACACGCATCTTGATCTAGTTGTTCGGTTATTTTCATCCAGCAGAAATATATTCTTATTTATCTGCATCAGCAGCTTTACAAAGTGGTCTGTTGGTGCCTCCTTCATAAGCTGTTTGCTAAAAAGATCCTTAAACAATTAGCTGCCAATTTTATTACGTCATCAGAGAGGAAGGTTTACAGGTTTCATTTGTTCCCCGCTGAGACTTAACTGACTCGATGAGTGGTGTGTAAATATAGACGATTGTACACTAGTCCATCAGTAACTGGTTTTTTGATAGTTTTCCTTGAAAGTTAAGGGTGCTGCACATCCATTAGTTAACATAAAGCTTAAAATCGCTTATCAGCTTAGTTTACCGAGCATCCGATTGTTCCTCAGTGGAGAATACGATGGAGTCAACGCTAAATTAGTATACCGAAAGAATGTTAGTGTTCCAGATAAGCTTGTCAGCCAGAACGTTCAACATTCGGTCGATCTATCGAATTAGGTGTCTTATATCTCACATGGAAACACTTCAGACCAGTCCGACCCGAAGGCGCTGCTGGTCACGACTTTACCAGAATGAGGGGGATTTAAGCAAGTTCTCGTTCGTTTTGACGCCGTTTGGGGTTCATTTGAACCGTCCTACGGCTGTTCACTGAAAGTGATGATACACGAAAACTAATTTTTTTAACATTGAGCTTCTGGCAGAATGTGAAGTTGTGATTATGGAACTTATTAATCTGGTCTACATCCACACATTAGGGATTACCCTCTTGACTGACTATCCATACATCGACATCAGTAACCCTCGAAGCACCCACTGCGTCTAAACCACATACTGTTGAACCAGAAACGGACGGGTAGACTGTGAAGTCGTTAAAGACGTAAGGTCGATCAACTTGAATCGGCACCCAATTTAACAAATATCATACATTTGTAGCAAAAGCATGAGACAACTTATCAATTCTCTTTGTTAAACACTCGGTTGAGAAAGTATGTCTCTAACAGCTGGTGAGTTAGTCGCAGCTACCAGTGGAAAACTAGGCACTAAATGTAAACTGTTTTGGTAGCCTCCGTTTTGACAATCACTAATCGTGAAGATGCGCTTAAGTTCTGGGACTACATTTCACACGGGTCCGATAAGGGACGTGTTCCTATCTCTGGATTCACAGTTGATCCTTGAAAGTTAACCTCGTTCAGTCTATCTTAGTCATTACTTTGGTCGACTAACCTTGGGCTAGAATTCCTCTTTAATGACCTGTTTATAACCTTACACCTACCACGTTGGGTCATAACATAACTTGGTCCAAAATAAAACGCAGCACTTCGAAAGACACCTTCCCAGCTGAACCTAATGATCGAACTTAATGTTCATCAGTCAATGTTTGGGAAAAGCTGGTTCAGGTTATCAGCTTGACTTCTGTTGGAATACTGTTGTAAACCACACTCACCTGGATTCATTAGCATCTGTTAAAAGTCACGACCTTAAACAAACCTACAGCTTTTCATTTGGATGGATTGCAGTACTGCCGTTGGATCGTACAGGATCACAGGATTCAGAGGCAAAGGACAGTGACATTTGACTGAACGTCCTGAACGCAGAAATGATGACAAAAATGAGATGTGATCAAATTCAGTTCTTCAGCCCTTCAAGCACAGTGCACTCACAATTATGAAGCTAGTTAGGTTAATAATTCCGGGTGTTCATGATATCTCCTGAGAAAATCAGATACGGTCAAACCGATAGAGCTCAAAGTGATACAATTCTTAATGACTAACCAAGAAGAGACGCTAAACCAAGTTTCTTGGCTTGGTGCAATTGATACTGCAGTTGGCAGAAACTGGATCATTTGCACAGTTTTATCCGCCGTTCAGTTGCGCTCTAGCTTACGTACAAGATAGAGAACATGGCGATGACTAGATTGCTCAAAACTGTGTTCGATTTTCATACACGTGATGGCTAGCAGGTAGTTTTTCATCCTGTTATGAGCCATTCAGCCATATTAAACGAAAACGTGCTTGTGCACAGGTGAAAGTATTGTGAAGATAAATACGTGCTGAGCACTGTAGCAAGAAACTTTTAGGTAAATCGTGTCAGTCAGCCTACTCGTTTCATGTACACTAATAATAATGGCTCTTTGGATGCACCCAAAGTTGACTCGTAAATACATCAAACTGGAGGGCGTTGGATAAAACAGAAGGCTATGTCATAGCCTGAATTACCAAGTTGAAGACGAAGCTATTGGTAAATTTCATTGGAATGTATCAGTAATCTATTATAAGTGTAATAAGACCAAATGAACCATGTAATTTTTAAAGGTGTGCGTTAAGGAGTTGCCGGAACCATTGTGCAAACCGAATAATAGACCGTTCTGAGAGGGCACATCTCCCAAGGCCTATAAGAAATACGCAATGCCCCCCCCTTTTATAACAGGCGTTCACTATAGTTCAGTTTTACAACTGTCATTTGTCCCTAAGGTAATGCAGAACTCGAGTGCTGACCAGTTGCACGGTAGTGAAATCCAGTTGTGTTGTGACCATAGAGAAAAAGGTTCTCGAATTTTGGTAAGCGTGGACCAAAGTGATTAGCCAACGGAAACCAGGTGATGTCCCTCTAGATAGTTCAGAGGGTTTCACCCGAGTAGGCAATTCTGTGTCATACATGAAGATGTATTAATATATCCTAGATAAACCCCCAATCATAGAGCTCAGCAATTTCAGTCGAAATCACTATTTTATTGCGTAATCAGTGGCATATTTTCTGTTTGGTACTGCGCGGATAGCGATAGGCCAAATGGTTCCCTACCAGGGTCATTGCTTTTGATTTAATTAGCGCCCGAAGTTCCATGAATTGTCAATTTCCCACTTGCGTTAAATGTTACCGACTCTCTAAGTTGGCCTATGCTGAGCAGAGTGCAACGGACCGATGTGTTACAAAGTGAACTTTTTACTTTCAATGAACTGCGGTCAAGTGTCGACATGACTTAATATAATCTTAAACATCGCTACCATTCGGGTTGCACCGCGCACCTTTTCTTCAGAGGTGTGGCATGTCGAACGTGACCTGGGAATTATTGTTTTATACGATTTTGGATTGTTTACTAAATATGCATCAACGGTTAGGAAATTTAATTTGGATCTTCAGTTATCAGAAAACTTGGAACTTACGTCTTGAATTGTTTTACAATTATGTTCGACTTTTTCAGACAGATACCCAAACCTTTTGTTGCTGAGAAGTTTTGTTTTTGGTAGGGAGATAAAATACACGACCACAAAGCGAGTTACGGCAATTTGTTCTCAACCTCTTTCAGAAAGAGCACGTGAATTAGAACCGCATCAAAACACCACTAGCACTTCGGAGGGGACTTTTAACTTTCAGTACATAGAATCCTTCATCAACATACTCGCCTTAAACGAAACATTTTTCTGTCTAAGATGAACAACCGACTTCGTGGAAACTCGGCAAAGTTAGACAACCAAGCGTCGTCTGATTTACATGAGACATTTTTGGTATCTGAGTTTAAGCAGTTTGGAATAATTCATCAGAGTCTGTAGTAACAGTCATCAGTATATAACTTCATGAGCGGTCGGGCTTTCGTTTCGCCTATTTTTTCACCAATTTCATGCTATCCTCATTATCAGTAGAGCTGGCCTTCTGAAGCTGGAATCCATCACCGAGTTTTTGTTTTCCTCAACTCTCTGAACACAGAATCGGACATATATAAGCATTTTTAATTTCCCCTAATCTGCATATTTCCTAAGAATCCTATAATAAGCGTTTGAACCATAATGCATTCACTACCTGACAATTGAATCTTGTAGAAAGCGCGCCGAGATTAAGTTCCACTTAGTTTTACAAACCGAGGAGCCTGTTGATATGCCACACGGTACGTCACATTCGGACTATGGTTTGACGGGCTTTTTAAATCTTCAAGCAGCAGCGGTAGCAACCGTGACTACTTGGCTCCAGATTACAAAGCATTATTTTATTGTTACTGTCCAGTAATCTAACTTCCATCCTGATATACACTATCGAGTGCGTGCGATAATGAGAAATAATATACAGGTAGTCACTCTGCAAGTGGAGCTGAGTATAGATAACGGGCCGAAGTTTTATGACTTCCAGAGTTAACCGACACACTGACGGGTCAGCTAAAACAACGTAGGGAGTCAATGACGCCGAACTTGGTGCAAAGAGCTAAAGCGGCAAAAGTTATTTTACTGTAGTCACTGTTTACGTCACCTTAGAGAAGACCATTGAGGGGGTACACAAACATTTGATAGATAAATAACTGTTGGTTTTAAAAGTGTTAGTGAATGGAACTGAAAACAACTGGGGCAATGTAACTTGTGGGATGGAATAGTAACTGAGTCAATGAACGAAGAAGGCTCTAGACGGGAAACATCTGAATGATACATTCACAATGTGTCAGTATGGTTGTATTATTGGGGATATTCTGCTTCCAATGCATCTGTTTACCATCATAGCACTTTCCACAGTGCAGACGTTGGTTATTCTTTTTCTGTATATCTCCATATATAAAATACTAATCAGGCATTCCTTACCTTTGTTACACTTGAAATATTCTGCATTGACAATGCGATATCTTCCTTGTTTATCATGCAGCGTCTCATTTAATTGTGTACGTCACTGCGTTTTTGCCTATCTGTTGCTAACGGTTACTATTCTTACACAAACTCCATTTGGTTATGGATTATGTACTTTGATAGCTATCATTTGTTTGAGTAAAAGAACTATTCGATATGAAAAAACTTCGATAATCCATCTGATTTCCACTAACAGACTGTGTTACACCGTAGATTATTGCAGATTTCACAATATATTTGTCACTGAGAGAAAACTCGCTTACCACGGTGGTTTTTTTGAATGCGCACAAATAACCGTAGGTTAGAGACACTTATTCAGCAATTTTGATACTAGGTTTTGTTTTTGAATGGGTGTCTAAATCTACAAATTTAAGAAAAAAAATAAACATTTACATGCGTGTGTTACTTTGTGCGCATAAAATTATCTAACTTCACCGACTAAAAAAAGCGGACATACTTTGCAAATATGACTTTAAACCGAGACCATTACCTTGGTGAGCAACTAACGGCTTGGTTAAATATGGATAGGTGTCTCTAAGTATAGGATTTTGGTAAATGTTTCTTGTCGATGATATGAATATGGCTGGCGGCAACTCTTTCGTAGCGAGTTGATGGTAATTTTGTCATCTGTGATGATATTCCAAACGAAACTAACGCAACGAGTCCGCGGTATCTGACGAGACTTCTGTGTAGATAAATATGCTTATCCAGAAACTTGTTAGTGAGGTTTATTGGGCACAGCCTATTTAGGTGCTGCATCAAACAGACGGTTTAAGTGACCTGCACAAAAGATGCCGGAAGCGTATGACAGGCTGTGTGCCTGATATCCAGAAACTAGGTTGAAGAGAACAGCGTTTAAATCCTCGGGAGGAAATTCACTCTATGAAACAACTGCTTTAGAACCGAGAAAGTCCGTAAGTCCATGACGATAGCGTCCAGCCGTTCTGCTGCTGCTTGATAATGGGCCGCCTTGTGAATGCGGCTATATTAGATTTTGCTAAATAACATCAGGAGAAGTCAATCCCAAACTGCTTCACGATCCGAGGTTGTCGCTGCCAAACATGTACTTCGAATTACTCAGCGTTCCACAAGACCACTGCGGATTATTTTAACAGCAGCATTAAAAGTGAAGTGGGTACAGGCTATACAGTGATGCAGACAACACACATCAGAATATATAGCTGGTGTATTCAAGAACGACAGAAAACACCAGTAGTAAGTAAGCTTTATTAAAGCTACCGTTTCAAGTAACGTTACGGAAAACTCTGTCCACACGGTCCAGGCAGCCGATGCCCGCATGTGTTATCGATCGCTTGAAGGTCAGAGCAATCTGATTGGCCGACTGCATGGCTCACTTGCATTCGATTGGACACAACAATAGCCAACGGCAAAATTAAAAGTCCACTAACTATGTTAGTAACGTATACTTTCAGAGTCGATTCGTCCGTAAAAGTTCCGGGCCTTGGTGGAACCGTAACCAGCGAGAGAAACAGTGTTTAATTGCAGTAAACGCCGTGGCAACTGTAATATGACGCTATGCATAAGCTAAAAAATTTAACATTTCAATTCGGTTACCCTTGTCCTCTCGGTATATCACAAGGTACTCACTGAACGAATTAGAGGGTTAAAAGCCTTTCAGCATAACTACCGGAGTGATTGTTGCTTTTGTTGAGGCTATCACAAGTCCCAATCTGGCTGTGGCCCGGAGGCTTCATACTTGAATTTCTTCCAACACAAATTATCTTTCGTACTGATTGTCAACAATCCATTTTCACTGTTTAACAATGGTACTAAAATATTCTAGCATGGGTTGCTCAGGAAATCCTGGTTCGGCTCCCAGTTTCTTGAATCATTTGGTGAAATCTGCCTAACACAGTAGGGTGGGTCGGTAACTGTGTAAAACGTTAGATTTCCGAGCTCCTGGTGTGAATTCGTAGCTCAGCTTGTGATATTTCTGTCAGTTGTTCTGGTATTTTCGAAGCCCGGATATTTGACATCATCGTAGCGTGTGGCGGACAGGACAAGTATAGATCTGAATGTTAGTCCAGTGAGTATTTAGTCTCACGACTCGCCCAAGTAACTGAAAAACTGACTTGGCAACTACACTACCGACTGACAGACGACGAATTTCATTTTCAAGGCGCCCTACGTACACGTGGCCGGAAAACATTCGGCCAATACATCGAGTTTAAAATACCGTGGCAACCTTGGATGGCTGTATAACTATGAAACGCACACTTCTCGTAAATTTTGAGTGAATCTTTTTTTTTAACAAAAAGGCTATTCAAAGAAAATTTGGTATAGAGCTTTTCATTATATTTTTTATACGCTCAGAAAAATAGCTTTTGTCATTGCGGTAGTAAGAAGCGTGTTACTGGTAGACTGTGCGGTCACATAATCTTATAGCCAGTTGTAAATGTAACTTCCAAATGCGTCTACAGTCTGCTAATGATGACGTATGAATATTGTATAAATATGACCGAAGTTTCATAAAACCTCAAGTGTGACAGTGGACTATGAAAACCCATCACTAGAAGCAGCACTCTTGTGAAGAGTTGAACTGATACATGTATGCCTGCGGTGAAATTGGTTGTACAATGTATGGAAAGACGGTACAAAAACAATAGGGTGCCATATACCCTAGGCTTCATGGAAGTGTTGCTGCAACAAAGGTGCTCAATCCTTAGTGTATTGATCTATCCAGTAGTAGTGGATGAAACTGTCAGTTAACACGTGCGGAGATGGCGAACGTATTGTAGCACAAAGTCGTTCAGTAAAGCACGATCTTTATTGTTCACCTCGTTCATTCACACGCTCGCGTTTATGAACCGGAATCCCGGTCCACAACACCGACGGTTTCCACTCATGTAGTGTGTGTACTTCTGCGCAGTTTGTGTGTGGTTGCCGGGACGTTTCCACCCGCCACTCCCCGTCTGTTGGTCCGATTTCGTTGATCGACGACTCATTCGGTTGCCCTTGTTGTCCACAATTACTTGAATGTGGGCTTTTGGACATACACCAACTTTCAGGTATTCCACTGAGTGTTGGAATACTCGGGTCCATCACAATATGAGGTGGGCCTCAGGACAACACATTGGACTTTTCTAAAAGATGCGTGCCTATCTTAAATTAATGCACAAAAATCACGTGCCAAATTTCTTCTCAGGAAATGCCGACTGGACAAATAGTTCAAATAGCAAGTCAGTAGTCCATACTCAATGTTAACTACGACAATCTGATCTTCGATCAACATCGAGATTGGTTTAAGTAGCCGTCTACCATGCATTCCATAGGTTGCAAAAGCCTAAGGGTCGATGCAGAATCCTCTGGTGGATCAGTGTGTTTCATTGCTAGCAGCTGTGTAGGAAGAATAGATCAAGGCTGACAGTTATTCCTCTGAGTCAGTGAATTCAATGGATGACCAAATGTTTGGTCCCAATGAATTGAAACTGCTTTAGTGAGTTAACCGGGGGTATTCATCAGTAGACCTGAGTTCGTTTTACACAACGGGACCATTTACAGAGATCTTGTAACACAGGATCTTAATAGTGACCATATGTAACTCGAATTTTTTGGGTTTGATAGCAAGGTTATGTTGGGTCAGATTTTTAGATATGAGGAAGTGCATACGATTCGTCTTCATTGACCTGGTGCACATATGTTGGCTACTTGACATGTTAACTTTCCCACGCACCAATCCGGGAGAACTAACTGTTTATGTTGAATTCGACACACTGAAGTAGCTTAACGTCTGTAAAACTTACAGCACTGGGTTTCCTCGATCCATTTCACCAAAATAGCGAGAAGACAAACGTTGCGGGACGTTAACACTTCGATTTATCTCAACAGCCGCATACTGAGTGAAAACACATTACATAACAAAGGGGCATGGCAACAATAGTTGAAATGGGTGAATTCTGGGTTAGGAGGCCGCTAGAACGAGAGACGGACGATGTGAACCATCAACTTTTGCGCACACAACACTGGTTATCTTTGTTTGATCAATACAGTTTCACTAATGGCCAGAATTTTGGGGGTTGGGTGCCGTAGCAGGTTTCGAAAGATGGTGCGATCAACGGAACTAGCTGAATTTGTTCATAAAACGTCCAACGCAGTACCCGAAAGCCCTTCCCCACCTGACACTCACTGCCTGACACGATTAGTAAGCTCACTTCCGATAGAACCGCTAGTGTCAACGCCACTCAAATTAGTTTGTTTCATGTTTGACGTGTTTGACTACGAATACCGCCACATCAAATAAGCCGGTTCTGCTACAGCTCATCACAACGCAGTAAGCTGAACGAAGGAGCAACCTCGGGTACGCTTAAGCACGAGTTTGTTCGTGAAACGATTCCATTCCCCTCCCCTTTCATGCCGACCTATTCCTCGTCGTCGAATCAGTGCGAAAGCTGATCAATAACGACCGCTTATTCCTTGTTATATGTGAATATCCACCTCTTATTTTTTGACTGCTTTCTGGTTGTTTTTTACTATATGCTGTTAAATGTTCGAGTTAGAGGCCTTATTATTTTCTCATTAACAAATGATTATATATTTATGTATTCGTACATGTTGACATTCTCTCACTGATTTCTGCTGGCAATTATCTAAACATGACATGGTTTATATCGCGATATAAGCTAGATACAGAAGATGTAACTGCATAGATGAAACTCAGAAAAATCTCATTCGCGTTGCTCGAGCAGGATAGCATCGGAAGAATCACAAAAGAACAGAGACGGAATGTGGGTCGAGTAACTGTGTGTTTGTCAGTGGAGTGTGGTGATACGTACCCATTGATTCCAATTCAGGAAAACTGTGTGTGCATGCATAGTGGGTTGACCTGCATATGTGAGACTGGGTACTTGTCGGGAACGGTTGGTTTACTGAGCCCGACAGATTTCAGATTTTATCGAAAGTGGATTACGACTAAGCTCAAGTGTACTCAGAAGGGTGCACTGTCTCTGACCCGGAATTGACAACTTTTATACTATTCGAATAGCCCCATGAGTTCCTTAGAAGTGAAAAGGCGTTTTGGCGAACAGTCTGTTTTCGGTTATTCATCATCGGGCCAATTACATAACATTTTATATAATCATAGTTGTCAAGC
>LUCH01002475.1:12104-33869 GCA_013368495.1 Paragonimus heterotremus
GACCGGACAAGCCATCGCTCAACGAAATCGGATCAACGGACGAGGAACAGCGGGCGAAAACCCCCAGAGAGAAAGCGTAGATCACACACCTAAACCGGGTAGAAGTGCACACGACGTGTGAGCGGAAACCTGGGGGTGTTGTGGTCTGGAATTGTGATTCAAAATCGCAAGCGCATGTGTGGCATAGTAACTAGCGATTTGGACAATAAAGATTGTGCTTTATTGAACGCCTTTTCGCTACAATATGATTTGGTTAGTAGCCTGTCACTATCTGTCTGACCTGTCGTTTTACCAGTTAAAGTTGAGCTAGGGGACTCAAAGATTTAATCACCCAAAGTTCAATTCATACCGTCTATGGTGTCCTCAATGCCTAGGCTTATAAAAATCCACGTTGTTAGTTACCATGAAATGTGAACAGGATGCCACAAAAATAAATATTTGGTTTAGTCCAGCCGTAACAGTTATTCCAATAGAAAATCGATATATCCAAGACAATACTGTGACCTAGCATGCAAAAATCAGCTGATCAGTGGTGTTGTGCGTACTTTTCCAAAACAATTTCTACTCAATTCGTTCCGTATGGCAGTATTCTAATCCAGATTTATGTTCAGATCGATACAAACGTCTAAATGAACAGCTGCAATTTGCCTGTAGGACTGTTTTTCCAGACCGAAGAGGAGAAAGATCAAGTGAAAGCTCAGAAATTCACGAAATCTCTCACCGAATCTGAGGACGCAAGCGACAGTTCGGCATGGATTCTTGTCAAACCTATGGGTGATCCTCATTCGTTACCAGAACGCATTCCACCAGCAATGGTAGCGACAGAAATCACATCAACAGCTGGGAAATATATGTTTTTAAATTCGATTCTGGATTATTTACCAGAATTGACAGCATCGGCTGTGGAAACCTACAAATTTCTTCAAGATTTTGACCCCCATATCAGCCTACAACTTATCCAGTTAAATCAGCCCTCTTTCGACTTGTTGTACGCAACTGCACCATTTCTCACCCGAATTAATTTGTCCGAACTAAATATCCAATCCGTTCCGGCCGAACTGCTATGTCGTTTCAGTGAACATTTGGAATCTATTAACTTGGGTTACAATAGATTGTCCACTGGATTTTGGAACTCGTTGGAAACGGCCTATCAGCAGTACAAAGTCTATCAGATAAAACGCATCAAACAACGAGAGAAACCAGACAACCACTGGCTGCACTCGCTTGTAGAATTTCACCTAGATCACAACCTTTTTGAGGGTAACTTACCTATGAATCTATTCTCACGCATGAAACAGTTGAGACGTTTGTACATAAATGAGAATCGGTTTTCCGGTTTAAACGGAATTCATTCAATGCAAAATCTTCGTGTACTCATGGGTGATCACAACCAGTTTACAGCTTTACACATGGATTTATTCAAATTAAAGCGATTGGAACACGCATATTTCGCTCACAATCAAATTGTCCAGCCAATTTACGGCGCAGGCATGCGGCGCATGACTAACCTACGTGTTATCGATCTGTCCTATAATGGACTGGTCACTCTGCCTGGTTCGCTATTCGCTTTGCCTTGTGTGCAATTGATCAAAGCCGATCACAACAATGTTTCTGTTTTACCCACCATTCAGCCTGGTACGAATCTGCGATTCGCTGTTTGTCACTTAGTTGATCTGTCCTACAACGTTCTCGTAAATATCCCAATCGGTTTGGCCCGAGTTACACGGAACTTGGACGTGAGTCATAATCAAATTCGATCCGTACCAGCAAGTATGCTCAAATGGATCGACAATAAAAGCCGACTAGAAAGCATAAAAGCTTCTGAATTGTTCCAGATGGATATTAGAGAGAACCCTCTGAATTGGCCGCCACAAACTGTAGCCTCAGACGGGATCGATACGATGATGGAATTTTACTACAAGAGTAGAACAGATACTCAAATCTATCATGGTTTGAAAGCAATGTTTTTAGGATCTTCAGGATGCGGAAAAACCAGCTTAGTTTTAAGTTTATTGGATGGTCAGTGTCGTTTTACAGATCCAAGTGAAGAACAGACATTTGGAATCGATATATTTGATATCCCGTTTGATGCTGCATGTCTGCAACAACGTGTGAATACGGGCGATTTGGAACAAGCACAAAGTCGGCCCATTAATTTGACCATATGGGACTGTTCAGGATTAGATGTTTACAAGCAAATGGTTACTTACTTCACCACAATTCCATCAATTATAGTCTTGTTTGTTGACTTAAATATTTACTCAACTTCAGAAAACAAAAACCGGATATTTCATTTATTGATTGGACAATGGTTAGACATGTTACTGCCTCGATCGGACCAAATCACGGTTATTTTGGTGGGAACAAAATGTGACCTTTCGAAGTCAGATGAATCGGAACTGAAACGTCTTCTTAACCAGATGCATACAGACGTGTTAGTCTATCTACAAAACCGAAGACATTGGTTTACGGAAGAAATAAAACGTATAGAAGATTTACCATTCATTTCTGTCTCTTTGAGTGAACACTATGAACAACTTAATGAGATATTGGAGTCCACAAAATTGTCGATGTATAGCGCTGCTTTGCCGATCTCTTGCACCGATCAAGGTGACATAACAAGATCACGATGGGAGAGATTACTCAAAACCTTGGTAGCCTACACTCTACAGAATTCATCCCTCTTACCAAACTTGCTGGCTCCGATGCCTCCGGTATGGTCTGATATTGATGATTATTTAGAAACAATTGTACATTCACAGTTTGATGCAAAAAAGTCAGATGGTAAAAAGTCTATCGTCATGGAAAAAAACCAATTTGCTTGTGTCATCCAAAACAAATTTCACCTGTCCAGTTCCGATGTGGCTGCCTTGTTCCGGTATTTACAGGACACGGGACAATTCTACATTCCAGACTTAATGTTGTCGAAACAGGAAAGAGACTACTATAACGAAATACATTCTGACAAAAGACCGCTTCCAAAGCAGCTGGTTCTCATTCGGCCAGAAGTTTTGTTAGACTGTCTTAAATACTTAACCAACCCATTGTTACCAAAGCTGTTGACCAGTCCATCAGAACATGTCACCACGGAGACCGATGTGACCCCGAATATTTCATCAGATTTACTGCGACACTTCAAGTGTGGCACAACGACTAACGCAGCTCGTCGGCTGGCAGAATGTCGGCGTGAACTGTTACGTGGAAGTGGGATAGTGTACTCCGATTTATGGGTCGCCCTGGCAGAATACAATCGGTTTGTAATGAGCAGGCCTTACCTGTCAAACGGAACATGTTTTATTGAACTGTTGTGGCGATGGATGGAAATGGCTTATCCAACATGTGAAATTTACCATAAAGAGTTGGCGGAACGTTCTGGTATGATGGATGATCTTATAAAAGTGAGTCAAATCTTAGTAATAATCGAAGTGTTACGAGAAGCTTTAGACAGACCTGAATTGTCATGTGTGCATTTTATGTGTTATGGAACGTCAGAATGTATGTGTACTTGAATAAGGCTTGAGTTGTGGGCTTTCAATCTGAAAACACCTTTTACCTAGCACAACACACACCACATGAAGGTATGTGGTTTTTGTTAATGGTTCGAACCAAGCTGTTTCACAACTAGACCTCTAAGTAAACACTGGGAAGAATCAAATATCTACTGGTACACATAGATCAAAGGTAACGTTTATCAAAACAGAATAAACATGAATTGTTTAGGCGGGATGAGAAATATTTACTGTTATGTTGGCAATAGTTGGCTGAGGTAAGCATCACGTATAAATCAGATGTGTAGCAAGTACAGCAAACTGTCGCGAGATTATGATAGTGACTAGTTTACGAAAATTGTTGAAGGCTGACGGAAAAGTCATCAGTATAAAGTGGTTAAAACAGTGTTAGTCTTAACTTACACTTCTCCACACACCACATTGACTTATCAAAAATTACGTAATTTTGTATAGCTGAAACTTGTCTCTCACAGTAGCAAAGAAGCTTAACTGGTATACTGGTTACTCGAGCTCATTATCCAGTCTTTTTACTCAGTTGGTGTCTCACCTGAACACCTTACTAAGCTTTCATCATTTACAATAGCAGTAAATTTCTTGCCTTGAACCAGTAAGTACACCACTAGTGTTTACGTACAATTCCTTAAAAGGCTGAAACCTTTTCCCTAGAAATTTGCTATTTTGTATGAGATAACCAGTCTGTAAACTGCTGTTGTAGACTTTCAGGAGAATTTGTATTGGGCAACTCGTATAGCACTGACTAGTGAATTTCGGAGAGATTTGTGTTCTACCTGCAATTGTGTTTGTTGTTGTCGCTTCACTGTTGACTCGGAATATTTGTCGAACTATTTGAAGTAATTGAAATCTTGGAGTATCTAATGCGTATAGAACGGGAATCAGTAAAATTGTGGTATCACTCAAGTAATACATCGGTCAATAAATCATTCAGTACATACCTAAGTGGCAAGTGCTAGATGGGAGATAAACATATGGAAGTGAAGTCTACGTGGGGGTTACTCATTTCCGTAAAATGAGGGTATGTGGAGATATTGCCAAAAACGGTGTCGATGTACTCGGTAAAGTAAATTAGCTTTGGAGTCAATTTTCGACAGATGACAGAAACTGAAATCGCCAGCATGAAGAATTCATTGTTCATTTCTCTGCAATCAGCAATCAACGCCAGTTAGTGGGACCTATCCATTACTCATAATCATATACTTGAAAGTTCACATACGTCATTTCAAGTTACAGTATCGATATTCATTGTGACGTACTGTTCGTGTAGTGTTTTAAACCCTCACCTAATAAGCAGAACGAAGCAAGTTCTGTTGAACGCGTGTTCACAGCACGACTGGCAACTGTGGAGTTTCTGGTAATCGCAGTCCGCCTCTGATGTTCACATTTCGTAGTTTTTAGTTTTCGTTTTGTCTCACTGGTGTAAACTTGTGATGGAATCTATTTTGTTTTTACATGCAGTCAGTGAATCTTTGAAGCAAATACACGTGCTTCGAGCACACCGGGTTTGTATGTAGCTGGGTTATGTTATGGAAACAACATCCTATGATTCACTTTTGACGCTTCAGCAAAGCAACTGTGCTTTGCCATTCCCTTTGTACATTAGACAGTTGCTTATGAACTGTAGAGAATTGCTTTTGGAAGACAAACTTGTTGAGGGGAATATATTCGTTGTGTTTACCAACTTTGTCTGCATTAATGGACCAGCTTATATCAGAGAAGTGACTCCATTTTATTCGACTGACAGTCATGTGAGATAATCAAAGTTATCCTAACATGTCTACAGATAAGTGCATCCCGGACCCTTTTCCGGGATGAGACTAGTAAGCCAAACGAGTCATGTGTTCTGACGAATGGATTGGAACACATAATGGGGTTGACGTCCCACCCTGAGTGGGGTTTCGGTATACGTGTCTGTGCACGCAAGTAAGTTATTTTTACACTAACTGAGTGAAAACTGGCACCATGTGCCTCTTGACCTAGCCTTCGGCACTCAAAGATGGTAAGTGGTTTCCTTTCTAGTTTTTTCTTCATTATGCTCTGACGACATCTGCAGTTTTTGTCCCCTTGTGTGCCCGCAAAAGGTTAGTCATTTCGATCACGTCTCACGTAGCTGTTTAGTATTATGCCGATCGCTTGGCCCCATGCCAAGATGATGTACAGTCTATTTCGTACATAAATGTATCCAATAGATAAGATTGTGATCAAGCTGACCGTCTTACACGTTTAAAATACGTGATAATTTACTCAGAAAAGGATGATTTTTCAGTACACTGCCACCAAAAAGATCCTTTATGGAATGATAGTAACGGACAACCGACAGTGATATTGTTTGCTCTAAACCTTGGAAACAACTATTTCGATTTCATTGTTCCATTTTACACAATGGCTACGCTTCTGCCAGATTAACCACACCAAATTAGTTTCCTTAGGTTGATACACATTTCACACATTAAATTGGAGAAACATCAACCTAGAACGATAGTAAGATGCTAGGACAATGATGATGGTGTGCAACTAAATTAAACTAAATGTATTGCATCTCACGTGCAAATGGAGTGGCAGTTACTGCCATGGATTGACTATGGAGGACAATTAGGCCAAGGGATGCACCTGAAGATGTTACCAAAGACACCAAATTAGTCATAAATTAATACGTAGTGTCCAAGGCATCAAATTCAAATCGAATATGGCACTCAGATGACAGTTAAAACAAAGATGCCCATACAACATATTTGAGTTCGAAGGTAATAAGGTAGGTGGCAAACAGACCAATGGTGGAATCCATAGAAACAGACCGTAGACGACTGACTTCAAAATGGTAAATGTTGTAAACAAGTTTAACACCCACTACACAGGTTTCCTGTCATAATGACACGCGGGAATCAGCAGCAAACGGAGAGACGAGTTGTTATTTCACAGTTCTTTATTTGTTGGTTGTGGCGTTTACTCGACGACTAGAATAATTTCTTTTATGTTCCTGGTTCTCTGCTAGTTTTAAACGGTAATCGCGTGATAAAAACGAATCAGTAAAGCGGAATAAGAGAACTGGCGAATAAATTTAACCCCCTAGGTTTAAGGAAACACTGTCGACTGTTATCAACCAGAAGAACAAACAATTACTATTGTCTGGAAGGTTCTATGTGGTCAGTGACTTAAACTGAACTGTGAACTCCAGACCACAATGAGATCGTCTGTCGAAGTTAATCTAACATTTACTGCGTGTATCCTTAGATGGCAGTGTAGTTCGCACAAAACTTGCTAGGGGGTAATGACCAAACTTTTTGGCATGAATAACAGGTCAATTTTTGTATGAGAAAACTGGAATACTTAATGGGTCACATGAGTTCCACGTATTCCCCAAGACAGGAAACTAAACTTTTGTCAAAACTTCTGCTTAGTTCAATCTACTATGTAGACTGGAGCTAGCAATTTTGAAGCTGTAATTCATTCTTTCGTGATAGCGTTGATTTCGTAACTGCTGACCTTCGACCATGAGCACGACTTATTAGCCAGTTATTATTTCCTTCTCACTTCTCTTCAGCGTTAGCCCGTAGCTCTCGGATTGACGCAAATTTAGTTTCGATCTTGACTTCATTCCTTGGTCTCATGATTGGAACCTGGTGGGTTGAGTCGCTTCAAAATCCAGTTAACTAGTACCGTCGTCACAAATGTACCAACCAGACTCGTCGAGTTCAGATATATTTGCCAATGTGTCCATATCCTTTCTGTCGGTACCGAACAGCAGGTCTTGTCTAACCAATGCCACTCAGTTAACCAACACAGTAGACGAAGCGAGCTTGGTGTCTGTGTGTCTCCGTTTCATGTGAGCCTGTTGAATTGCCAGTATCTTCTAAAAATGACGACAATAATCTCAAACCTACTACTATGGGTTAAAACCGCTGGTCGTAGGCTAAAATACGGTCGGGAAAAAATAAATTATCACAGGAAAATTCGGATATTGCTTTCAAAGCTGATTATTCGGAAGAGCTGGTGTGAATGCTAAGGCTACAAAATTATGTTAATGACATTACGCTTAGAATAAACCGAGTATAACATCCAATCGGTAATTAGTCTTGCCAGTCACGACCAAGTCTGGTAATTCCTCGGTAGCTGGTCGTACCTGATCTACTGGCACAAGAGCTGTTGGGTGTTATTTAGATCAGCCCAATTGTATCCTTAACAATAGGACGTAAGTTAGCTTGTCATGTTTTAAAGAGTCCAGTTTTTAAAGAATGTTTTATGACTGCTTCAGTCAGACAGCAACAGCCTGAGAATATCCGGTCTTGCTTAGTCCCACCAAAACACACGGAGAATATTCCATGTGAGCTTCTAGCAGATTCATCACTCCCACAGTGGCTGTAGTCGCACTGAAAATGGAGGCCTGATTTTACGTTAACGTTTTTGTGTCTCGCACTTCCATTTTGACAGGTCAACAAGCTGCCACCTACACCAGCAGAAATGGCTACTAGTGCAGGACTGTACGTTACCGTCGAGGAGGACTTATCTGCACGATCCACTCCAATAGGGACTCCGACCGAAATTGTCTTTGGTCCACTGCCTGCGTTGTTGTTCCCCTGTCTGATCACTACAAGTGAACCCCCCAACATAGGATCGTGTGCAGAGTGGTGGTCAGAGGCCTGTCTACATGGTCCACGTTCTATCACACCTGTTTACCGATTTCCTCGCGAATTTCCAAGCGGATGCTACGAACGAGCTACAGTGCGCTTAAACTGGCCAGAAGAATTCAAGGTATGGTTTGGCTGTAATGAAGTAGTTACTCGACCAATCGTTTTGCAACTTTCCTCAAGTCAATGAGATAGATTTAAACCAACCAGCGTCATTTTGTGCAGATTCCGACTGGATGACTCTGTTTTAAGGGAGGTGTCACCTTGCCTGTTCTAAATACCTACAAGGCACGTGATTGCAATAAATGAGGTTTGGTAACTCAACCTTGAACACGAATACGGCTCATCAGTTGATCTCAGGTGCCTCATATTAGCAGGCATAAGTGAGCCCGAAATTTTGGGTGATCAGATAAAGACACGACAAGCTTTATCATATCCAAGAGCATTCTACATTGCAATATCGATCAAGAGCAACCTCGCGAATGTGGTCTTTAACGTTTGAATCAAAGGTAACGCAATCCAACCAATAAAAAAATTTCCCGTTGTGATGTACTTAGTAGCAGCTTTATGATCAACCTAAGTTTGGAAGTCAGTGCGTTTTGTAAAAAGGCATTAGGCTCAGGTAAATTTTTTCTAAAACCATAATGACGTTGTGCATCAGAATCTGAACGGAGAGTCCAGTTCCGGTCTTCTGTGAGCTTGAGAATCGTTCGTCATGATCACTATTTATAAATTACTTTGGATTGTAGAACAATTTTCAAGGCTACCATGTAGAGAAGACAGTAGATAATGCAAACACTTTGCACAGTACTTTAAACATATAATGACTCATGTTTCGTCTTCACTTTGACAAACTTAATGACGGAGTTTACATTTTAAGCATGCGAGTCTTGCTGATGAGTAGTAGGTGATTTTGGTTTTCATATAGACTGAACATCACCCATAATTGATCGCAGCTGTCGAATTCCCATTGAAATTCCAGTCGACCCCTTTATGAAACAAGCACTAGACTCGAGTTTTGGTCTCATTAGGGCACGTCAGTAGTGCATATCCTTGCCACTACCGGGACTAGAACTCCGGCCACACTGTTCATGAGGCAATCGTGTTTACCACTACGCCACTGACCTCATATTAAGCACGACCGGATTATCAAATGTGAACGCATAACCACTATCGCTTGTGAGTACTGATCAGGTTGCCCGATCGTCTCGATAAGAGACACAGTTATTGTCTGTTAACTCCAATCGATGACCATTCGGCTAGGACTTCTATCCAAGTTGAAATCACAAAAATCAATTACTTATTGAGCAGTATTTTTTTACCCAAAGTGGTTGAACTTTCACATATAATAAGTCCGTCGTACCCAATGTGAGGTCAGTGGCGCGATGGTTAATACGGTTGCCTCATGAAAGGCGTGGCCGGAGTTCTAGTCCCGGCAAGGATATACTAGGCGAGGATATACCTATGCAGGGATATACCAGTCTTCTTGGTCACAAAGAACAAGGATAAAAAACCGTTTTCTGAAGCGCCTTTGCTGGATATATATGGAAGTGAACGAGCGTCGACTCATAAGCAAATAAGCAGTCAGCCGGAAGTGAATTTACAGTGTTCTTGTTCTACTTGCCCAAACACAGCTGCCGACTCTCTTCAAAACACTCGGAGTGTTTATACCTCTTGCGACCTGTTAAATTACGACTGTAGGTTTCATGTGGAACTGTCGACGTCTAGGTTTCTCTGTCCTCCATCTGCTGTCCAAGGGTAAGCTGGCAGAAGCTCGTAGATGAGTCGAGTAGTGCAAGCAGCTCAAAGTAATCAAAGGACATTTTGCAACCGAAGTAAAGCTAGTAATTGAGCACTGAATAAACTTCAATCAGTTGGAAGGAGTTCACTAAAATGATTCAGTTGTCGTTTTCTACACCAATGTTGCAGTCAATTTGGAGACATCATATGCGGTCAGTCTACAGGAAGAATGATAGGGTGTGTAAAGACTTACATAGAAGAGCTAGAGGTTATGACAAGCAGGGATATTTGCACGGCAGGACTGTAGGATGTACAGTGTTAGTAACCTGAAGGCCTAAGAGGACTAAAGGTCAATTGTCCAAGAGGGGAAACCGCATGACTTGGTCTCCTAAAACACAGTCGACTATAACGTTATGAACACTGTGTTGTGACATGAATGGTGACGCACACTTTAGTGGTAAACCATCACTTCCGTACAAAGTTTAGACACATACTCATCGGCTGAGTGTTTGAAGCATTGTGACAAAAAAAACAACGAAAAGAAAGCGGAAAATGCACCTAAATCTTCAACAGCCATTTATCGAGTTGCATGCTATACAGTTATCGTCCTTCTTGAAGAAATTGATTGAAACCGTGACCTACTTGACATACTTTGGAGTCCGTGCTTTGAAAGAGAGTTTCTGGGCTAACGAAGATTGACTAGATTACATGCGGGTTAGTATAACTCACTAACTTGTTTATGATGTCCATCCAAAGAGGTTATAGAAGCGACAGATAAGTTTTCATTTGTCAATAAACCGGCAAGAGAAATCACCTCCTCCTTTTTCAAAATGAGCTTTCTATTGGTGTTTTATATGCTCCGGTGTACGCAGATATGTTGAGATGGTTTAATGGAATAGTTTGAACCTCAAGACATAAAATATACTGATATATTGTCATGTACGTGTACATGTAATAAATCTCGTTCTTGTTTCACCCTTGGTATTTTTGCAACCTGAGGGACCAAACTTGAAGCTAGACAGTTACATATTAAGTTAGATTGACTGTAACGATTGCTTGTCTAATGACGTCAGCCAGTCGGAACCGAGGATTGGTGCTAGTATTTGAGAACCGACCATACTACAATGCATAGAAAACAGTAAGTGTATATTAACTACATATATATATATATATATATGTATATTGAATATTTGTGCACAACCATTGGTCTGGAAGGGAAATCAATAAATATCAAAACCATCACTCTATTTTACTCATGTATTTGCTGGTCGGGCCGATTTCACCAAATCGTTCGATTCTCTTGAAGTGACTAACATATTCTTAACGATCTTGGCGTCGTAGATGAAGAGGTCAAAACCAGCAACTTCGACGAGTTCGCATTAGTTTACTCATCGGATTTAACGAAACTCTTCGTCCACTGTTGAAATGCACGCGTGACTTTGAAATCTTAGAAACGATCGGCAGAATTTACGACTACTGATGTTACGGTTGCGTACAATAAGTGTTTGAGTATACGAAATTCCTTCAAGATTTACATAAGTTTGTTAGGATGTCGTCAGTCGAATGTAGACAATTCGAAACGTTGTAGTCCTTTGCCCAGTTTACTTGCGGCTAATCCCTTAATTTTCTTTTTGTTATGTAAAACGAAAGCCAGTTCCCTGCTAATCAACCAAGGGCTACAGATGGACAACTTTTCCCTATAACATTCAGTTCTAGGTTTTGTCAGTGTACGTACATTGCTTCTACGAGCAAACCGCTCGAAATTCTATCTCCATGGATGCAGATACAATTGTATCAGTCCTCCTGCAATTTCAACGGTGAACTCGAGGGCTTTATTTGCTAGGGAAGACTAGGTGTGAACCAATTTTCGTTCTCATTAACATGCAGGGATGTAATTTTTCGGTTGTATCGTGTATCGTAAACGTCTGATTTTACGTATGCAGTCGTCTCGAACCATTGTAAAGAGAACTGAGAGCCTTATTCTGAAACATGTAAGCTAGTGCCGGTTAGATCAAACTGACTTGTACGGATGACCGGGTGTCGTGAGGTTTTCGGCAAAATATAACTATGATTTCCTTATCTGTACATTTCTCGACATCGATTTTTAGTTTGTTTACTCTATTCGACTGTCAGCGTTGATTTCCGATCTATGCTACATTTTACTCTCTCCAAACTACGGAAATTAACATTATATCTTATTTATATACACTGGACTTATGGCCTATTAGCTCCTCCCCCAGTTCGGTTAGTTCTGTGCTTATTGTTCACCTCACACACGGTTAACTTTAAAACTAGTTCACCTGGTCCGAAAAGCTTCTGTTTCGAGAGTAAAACTTTATCAAAAAAAGAAAACTATCAACTACTTATTTTGGTAGTTTAGTCATTTCATCGGATGCCTACTAATAACATTTGTACGCCCATACTGGCCACATCACACTCGAATCTCAGGGCTAGAACGGAAAGGAGTTGTGCCGGTAGTAATCATACTTGACATGAAACCACCTCATGTTCCACTCACTGTATTTTTACATACATGTACCCGCTGCTCTCTATCGAACTCGTAAGCGGCCTGTGTTAAACACTTGAAGGTCTTCGACTTATCGACTGTAATGTTGGGACGAATTCTTCTTGTAGATTGCGCCAATTGGATGTCGTATTCCGAATACCCTATAAGGTTTAACAATGAAGAGTATTATACACAGTATGAATTTACTTTAAAACAAAATATGAAAGTTCCGATTGTCTGTTATGTAGAAAGATTGGTTCACATATGGTAAAGTTTAATACACGAAATCTCATGTGCACATTGCTAACAAGATCCGCAATGTTTTAGGATTTTATCAATAGCCTGTGGTCGTGAGGACTGCCAGTCATGTTCCTTTGTGTGGTATCAGGAAGTAGTACCTGTATGATCGTATATGCATGTTGCAGGCTGATGCAGCAAACCCATATGTACGCGAAGTAAACGATAGCGAATGTGAAGACTTCTCGCGTAAATATCTAACGGACTTCCGATGAAAGCTTTGAGTGATTTTTCTTCATCAGCCGTTTTTGCGGCTATTAAACTCAAACTGTTGTTGCCGACTAAATGACAGCAAGTCGACCTGCTTCGTATCACCTAATCCACCGACTGTCTCAAAGTAACATTACAATAACAGTCCCACCGATGACTCCGTACGTCCTGCGAACAAAAGTGTACAACGAAACCGGAAAAGGGACACTATTGGCTAGTTTCGCTGTTCTGGAATATACCGATTTCAGAATCTCGTGGGGCATAACAGAAGGCTCCGATTTTTGTCAAGTATACAACAATGTTGAGGTCGGTTGAAAGCAACCAGACAAAAGTATCATGAATTAAACATTCATATAAATGTTACCGTGTTCAGTACAAGTTGAAAACTTCACCGGTCTAGTGTTAGTCTCGAACCATAAACAGCTTTCGAAGCAACCATCGATTCGTGTACCCCAACTGACTATGCCTACTGCCTTTCTTACGACCAATCAATAATCATCAAATGGACATCACGTGGATCTGTACAGGTCGTTCACTGTAGTAAAAGGTGACAAAACCTATCGATCACCCATTTTGTTAAAAACCTTACTGTTCTGTACGCATAAGATACACCCGAAAGCTGACCTTGAAATCACTTTGACTATAACACGCCAAACGAAGTAATTGTCTAGTTACTCATATTTTCGAACTATTTCAGAGAGTGTTTAACCTTCTGCGGAAATTGTAAAACATGAGGCAAGTTGTTTTATACAGTTCTTTCAGACCTTAAGTTTTCAGTAAACAAGTTACAGTAGGAATGCTAAAACTGTTGAGAGGTAGTTATCAAACCAGCTGGATTAACGTGTTTTGAATTCATCGTGGTCGCTCGATAATACTTTGGCGACATAATTTTAAGACCAGACAATCCTATTACATCGTTCATTTCCTATGTGAACCCATCACCTCCTTGACTGGAGTCGTAATACTACTTTGTAGTATACATAAAACTTGAATGATTGTCGTTTTGACAGAAAAACCTCAAAAAATAACGGGAGTAAAAATTATAAATTAACTAAAAAACAGAGGACAATTTTCTTCTCATCTTTTTTGAGAGGGGTCGCACGGGACCTTGGCGTGTTTTTGATTGAAAAAATACTCAAGAACAGCTGGGTAAAGACAACTGCCTTCTTAGTTCACGTCAGTTTTCAACAATACCTTATGTCGGTATGTATGTGAGCTTGCTAGCGCCCGTAAGATTCTGAATCGGGTCGTTAACGAGACGACAACTGCGACTCGCAAAGTGAACCAAATTTCTGTAACTTGGGGCTTATACGTGTTCTTGTTTAAAATACCTTGTCGTGACAAATGTCCAGGTAACTTCTACTAATATGACTGATTTGTTGACACGGGAAGTCAGGTTTCCTCATCTTCAGTGAGTCTACTTCTTAAACGTTTGTGGATGAACTTACACATCAAGCAATAGTTTGTTTTCAGTAACTGAACTGAATATCAAAGCGTGTCAGTGTACTTTAAAAATCATACAGGGAACATCTCTATGGATCAACTGTCTCTAATCCACCACATAAAAAATTTAGACAGAATTATTCAACGTGACTGACAATAGTCCCAGGTTAAACGATGTTGACTATGTCCGTGGTTGTATCAAACATTGGAGCACTATTGTAACGGAATTGGAATTTGATCACTTCCAGTGTGACTGTATCAGGTGTGTTCTCGATGGACATTTTGTCCATTAACATCAGTTGCCTACCCAAAATGATAACAGAATGGATAACCCATTGGGTACGTACCGGCAGTCCAGTACAAACGAACCAATCAGCAATCACCGTTCGGTTCTAAGAACTTGTATATAACATGTTAACGTATTTTCAGTGGGCGAAAAAGCAATACAGACAAACAGTGAGCTGACTGGTATTAGATATGTCAGTAAGCGATTCAAATGTCATACATACATTAGTCGGTCAACTAGTGTGGTGAGCAATGCGCTGTCAGACAATACACAGTGGATTCATGTCGGTACACTAGAAGCACGAGAGATATAGTGGGATATTAGGCGAGGTAACAGAAATTGGTTACGAAATGAAAGAAAAGGGGAGAAAATTAATAATCGGCCCGTTTGTTGTTAGTCAACAAGTTGGTGCTAAGTTCAACGTCAACCGCTTCTGTACTCACAAAGATGACTCCGTGAAGTTTAAGTTAATGTCTCGGAACAATCTGATTCGTGTTTGTCTTGAGCCTAGAAAGCCACACAGAAAGGTTTTGTTAGGTGCAGTGCGTGATCAGATTGCAACCCGTGTAACGTGAAGACGTGTTTATCTATTCCAATTTTGATAATCAGATGACGTTTTGTGGTAGGATTCTAGATTCTGTATTTTGCTGCTTCGACTGTACGGCCCACTCACTGCATATGGCAAACACGGGGAAGCTCAGAAATAAGACTTGATTTGGTAAGCGTTGGCAAGGGATCTACACTCGGAGTTGAAGTCATGCATTGTTGAGTGCAACACAATGAGTCTACCTGACCTACATGTGAGGTTTAGTGGTCACTCCAATTTTTGTCCTATCCAGAGTGCCGTATCATCACCCTTGAAGAGTAGAGATATGCTTGCTTTCGATGTCATAAATGAGCGGACGTCCACTAAGGTCAAATGTTTGACGTTAAAACACATAGAGCAGCCGTTTTGAATGAGATTCTGCTTGAGAAAACTGACCTCTTCAGATATCTTTTCTTCCGAGGAGATGTCACGAAATTTGTCATACAATGTTCACACAAATCAGTGTTGGTATGTAACTAATTCAAACCTTTGAACTGCAGTGATTGGTCAGTTCATTTCGTTTTTTACTTTGACAACTTCCACTAACAGAGCCATTTTCATATCTGGTAAGAAAGAAATTTTAAAAAACTATTGATTGGTTATTTCTCTAGATTCCTCTGGCAAACATAATGTCAGGGTGTACACTAATGATATTCATGCACATAAATTAAATCTGGTTGCTTGACCTGCAAATTTTAATTGTAATGCTCTCATATTTTTTCACACAAATGTGCCGAACTGATGGTATTTTGTAGTTTCTTCCCATAAGAGATCGTGTAGATATCAGCCATTCTAAACCTAGAAGGAGTTTTCATGGCTATATCACCCATTCGGTATTTGAGCTGTTCACTGAACAAAAAGTACACTGTCCTGGTATGGAAAGTAGCAAATTTTCACACATGAAATTTAGTTAGATCCATCAGATAATAATGTGAATCACTTCACTCAAGGATATATTAGTAAACGGGGATTATGCATCGAAACATTCCATGTTGTGCTCAAAAATGTTCTCATCCTCAACAACACGAAGTGGTATGGCCCAGAGAATAAAAGGAGATATTGTTGTTTTTTTTCTGTAAGACCTAAAAACTAGTGGCTTAGTTGAACAACAAGTGAAAGAAGTAACACCTAGACAAATACAGACATCACATGTCTACGGCTCCAGAAAGATATAGAAATCCCAAATTTTGCTGCTTTCTTTCTTGTTCGTGACAAACTGACTTTAACACAAACCAGCAAAATGGCTAGTGAAGGTTCTGGAGTTTGTCGTGTTGCAAATCTGCGTACTTCTGCATCTTGGGGAATATCTTTAAGCTTGTTAAGTGCTTACGTAATTTCTCCGTTCTAAAGTAAGTTTGCCTTTGGTGTTTAATTTCCATCATTCTTCAGGATGAAATTCAATCATTTGGTAAAGTTATTGTTCCAATGTGCATGTTACACGACTGGATGTGACCACAAGCTGAGACTGTTTCGGCTTAGGACCAACTGTCTGTGCAAGCAACCAATGAAGGTGGCTTTTTCAGCAGATCGTTAACCTTACTGAGCACAACTAACTGTGCCAGTATGCCACTGTAGAAGGTGCTTCCTCATGAAACCCACGTAATGAGATTCCAATTGGTAAAGAACCTGGCGGTATTATTTTTTCCCCCAAAGTTTAAATTTCAAACAGCACAATTAACAAGATGAATAGTGTTTCACGGAAACACGCCTACAGTACTCCAAAGCTTGAGTTACTGCTATAAACTATGGACTAACTCACATTGCTAATGAAAGCCTATTTTTTGTACGCTCTACCGGTTACTGTACTCACTGCTTCTCTTGAAAGTGCGGAATAAACTTCATAGGGTAGATGGAAGAAGCGATGGAGAACAGGTCTAAGAAATCAGGATCAGGGGGTTGAGATATTCATTGAAGAACTCGCTACGAAGTAACATACTGTAGGGATAGATTGCAGAATCTGCCTTCATGAGACGTTAACCAACCGCAGATCAGAAAGTCAGTATTGAAATGTTCTTTATTACACTGATGGAAACCCACGACTTAAGGTCTGATATGTTAATACTATACATTCATAAACTATCAGTAATCATCCCTGTATGTTAAGGAAATATTTTCCGTTAATATTCGATTATATGAGATTACTCTTGAGAATTATGTGCAATCCAGACTGATCTATATACCATCTGCTACATTTAGAAACTGATGAATTTTCGGCAGTATTTTGTCCTTTCTGTTGTCACATTCTTTTTAGCTCGTGGTGATGGTATTTTCACTCGTCCTAAACTACGTTGATGACGTTTAAAATGAGTTTAGGCCCCGTGATCACCATTCATTAAAACAGCATTATTTCGAATTTCAAAAGGTTTGTGAACACTTTATAACAAATACTTAAGATCTGGTATTCAACGGAACATAATTCTTTCCATTCTGTTGATTTAAGTTTCACTATGTGGCTCACTGGAAAGGAGGAGTACAGATGCACAATTTTGCCAACAATATCTTAATTCGATTCACACTGGACAAACAGGAAGACTTAACTCATTTGATCCGCTTTGAAATTCGGGCTCTTTCAAAGCCTGCACCACCAGCAACCAACGCCACACCTACTTCTGCCAATCAATCGGGAGAACCTAATGTGATTTCCAATACGGAAGGAGAGACGGATGCAATTGAAAAATGGACGGAGGCTTCGTCGGATCCGGTAGTCCCTAAACCAACTAAACGGAAGCATAGGAAAGATAGACCTCTTTGGCACAATTGGCCGATTTCTGAAGAGCAACTTTGGGATTTAGTGCTTCCAATTTTAAAGGAATTTGAAAGTGTTCTGTTGGCTTATCCAAGTGAGTAACTCTAACCAACCAGCAGTTTACTGTTCTCCTTCAAAAAATATGCTACTTTTGCGAGCCATATTGATTTAGTGTAATGGTTTGTGCTACATCTGATGAACGAATTTTCAGTCACTAACATCTTCAACTCAAAACCGTATGAAAATAAATCGACTAGACTTCGTGTCAGCTCTGGTATCCTCGGTTGTCAGTTCATTTAAATCTAACTACGGGCAAATCGATTAAGACTGCTTATATTGAAACAGTTTAGCCATGAGGTTTGGACAGGATGAGCATCCATGTACAGAACGGATATATTGCTAGTACAACAAATGAGGTTGTTACCTGACTAACGGAGACATTCAACCGGATGCTCGAACAAGCAGTTGCATACCCCTTGACTATGGAATAGTGATCATCAGATCCGTTAGTCTTTTCGGAACAAACTTTCAATTTCCAAAAAAATATTCTTTCACAAAACTAGAGTTAACTATCAGAATACTGTACTACCGAATGTTAGTATACTACCTACTCTGTGTACTAAGATGTCTGGTTGGGTTTGTTTATTGAATCTTGGGGCCTCCACACTTAAGCACTGACAAGTGAACTGAAGGACCTAGGATCGAGTTCGGTAAGCCTCATGAACAATCAGAAGAAATGTGGTTCCGCCTGTATATAAAGCTCTCAAATTGTTCACGTTGAATTTCCAGGTTATTTCACTTGGTGATTATTTTCTTCTTGTTCAGGTTTACAAATCATGAACAGTAAGACGAGAGTGCTCACCGTAAAGTGTTTAGGTTGAGGGGCAGTTTTACAAAACGCAACAAGTTTAATCACAATCGTAACTGAAAACGTTACGTCTAAAGTGCAGACGTGAGTAAAGTGATCATCTTTCCAAGCTGCACAGGCAAAAACTTTAATTGTTTCTGTCTGACATCCGTCAGCTCAGCTGATTTTTTTAAATATGAGTCAAATTTGCCTACGCTTTTTTTATTTCTCGCTACTACTCATTAAATTGTGCAGCTTAAGCAAAGATCGCTTCATCATTTTTAAACTTGACACCGACCAACCTTAAAAGTTTCATTAAAGTAGGTCAACTTTTGCCACAATATTCACGGGAACACTTAACCTGGCTTATGGTCTCCACATAATCGAACCCTGAGTTTAAAATAGGGATTGTTTGATTTCTAATAAACATACAGTCCGCAATCTCTACTGTCAAATTATCTCGGTTACCCTGATTACTTATTTTCTATTTATTGTGTGGCATTTATCCCGATGGTGAAACAAAACAGTAATTGTTCATTACTTTGCTGTTTTCATGAACTCAGTAACCATTATCCTACTTCATTCCTCTGCCTGTGCAAAATCTTATTAACTTCTCACTGTTGTTTCTTTTTTGTTTTCAGGACTATGTTATAAACGCTTGATGCAATGTCCTAACTGTAGTGAGTTGACATTCACGGGTGAATGGTTCACACCACAAGAAGTTCAAGAACTGAGATATCGTAAATGCCCGGCTTGTGTCTACAAATTGTCGACTTGTCTGCTTGCACCTCCAGAACGAGGTCTGGCCTGTAAGTGTGTCATTCCGATTTCTTTTAATTCGAAGAGTTAGCAAACATAATTACTTAAATTGTTCTATTCGGAAACGTTCCGGTAATCCATAAATGAGGTGAGAACCATAGCTCAACATGGGATCAAGAGCGATTCAGGTGTATAAATACACGAGATTATCATGTAAGATGGATCTGCAGGCAGTATTCCGTTAATTCTCTTCAATGCTCACTGTAGAAAATAGACAGTCAAATAATATGTCATTGACAAGCATAAGTTTACAGTTAGGGGTGGACAGAAGTGTCACGAAACGGTTTACTTATCCATTGCTTAAATACTTACTCATACAGTTCCATGTACTGTCACTTCTTTCCCCCATGTGACAGTACATTAATTCACACATCATCATCATCATCAACATCATTATCATGGCAGCCATCAACCTGACCAAAAGTTACTGTTGGTCGGGCAGCCATAGACCACAGCAGTGAACGTGGAATATCCTAGAAAAAACGTTACTAAGAAGTTTAAAAAGTAGTAGAAGAAGACTAAGCAAAGGAACTAGAAATGGTATGGATACAGGTACGCCATTGATTGCGACACGCCATCCTCTTGGATAGTGTCTCCAACTAGCGGTTTGAGTGATCACGAGGACCCACTCCAGGCAGGCGACACCTACCCACTTTGCTCAATGGAGCAGTCAGAGTCTTCATATTTCGTGATCACATTGTCGCTTGACCACCATATGGTTTCACCCAACTGCTGGTGATCTCAATATATAGTGCCCGGTACGGTAAACGCTCAGATGGCATGTGCAGTAAGTGGCCCAATCATCGTAGACTGTGCAGTGTGGTTAGTAGACCAATGGATTATGCATCCCGAGTGTTCCGGAACATGCGCCAGCCAAGTGTCACACTGCTCAAGCGATCAGTTCACTTAATGTGGGCTAATTGGAGGAGACAATAATGGTCAAACACAGCAAGCCAGTTGATATCTCTCTTGTGAACAGGCCACAATCCCGAACTATAGAGCAAAACAGAACGAACACAAGCATTTCTTTCATCGACAACCTAACGTCTTTTCAACGCCACAGATGACGCATACTGTAAAAGGCAACGCGTGCTTTTGCTATCCTCGCTGGTATCTCATCAGCAATATTACAGGCTGACGAGATGGTGCTAATCAAGTACGTGAAACTGTCCACAGTCTCAAGCAAATTATCTGCAATGAAGAAAGTGGGGGTTGAAGTGCCCCAGTGTCGAAGCAACACTGCATTTTGAAGGTTGGAAGCGCATTTCAAACAAACCAGCTCGGTCGCTCAACCTGTCCAGCATGGTCTGCATGTTTTCGGCAGAGGGGCTAAGTAAGACGATGTCGTCCGCATACTCCAGATCGGTCAATCTAGCGCCAGGAAGAACATCAACACCAAGCCCACTGGATTCTCGAAGCGCACCCTCCAGAATGTCGTCGATGACAAAATTCATCAGGAAGGGGGAAATCGGACACCCCTGACGAACATCACTAGAAGTGTTGAACGCCCGAGACAATTGTCCATAAAATCTCACCCTGCTTGCAGAGTGAACATACGGTGATCTCAATAGATCCACGCATATACCTTGTGAAGAATACAGCTCCGGGGAACGTTACGAGCAACTGAATTAAAAGCAACCTTCAGGTGCAAAACGACCATGATCATCGGTTACAAGTGCCGATGTCCCAAAATCCGTCGCAAGGTGAAAATATAATCAAAGACCTCTCGACCGAATCGGAATCTGTTCTGTTCTTCACGTATCTGACTTTCTCTTGGCTTAGTAAAATGAGGTCAATGAGTTACTTGGACGCAACAGACACCAAACCGATGCCTCTGTGGTTGTCACATAGATTTCGGGCACCCTTTTTGAAAACGGGAATGACTGTTCATAGGCACCAATCAAGAAGTACCTCTTCAGTCTCCCAGATCGTCTGGAGGAGTTTTGTCAGGTCTGATATCAATCTCTCCCCACCATCCTTGAAAAAAGAAGGAGGGTGGAGGTCAGAACCAGCAGCCTTATTACAATCCCATAACTTGAGTTCCAGGACCACTTCTGCTTCCGACGGAGGACCGTCTGGAATGCAATAACTGACCAGTCGTGTCCCGTCGTCCACATGATCTGGTTGAGGCCAGCT
>LUCH01002475.1:43224-86604 GCA_013368495.1 Paragonimus heterotremus
GCTAAGAAAATACTTGGCTATACATAACACTAGACTAAACTGAATCACAAAATTAACTAGTAATGTCTATGCTCAAGACATTAAGTGCGTAAACAGACTGAAAAGATTGACTTTGGATGAACGAATATGCATGTAAATAACAAATGCAGTGGCATGCATCAAGCGAATGACTAGTTAGTCTCCTTATTGTTATGTGCGGATTCGTCCGACCCTCTCGCTTGTAACAGCTTGGTAGACAGCTGTGTGTGTGTGTACTGACATTCAAGTGGAGTAAGAACTTCTGTGAAGGAATAGGTTTTGAATTTACAGACAGCCATTAACTGACATCTTTTTGAAACAATCACGAGATCTTATTCGACATTCCGTACAGACGCGTGTGACTGCTTCTGAGTAGATTGTACTTACAGAGTTAGCTTCAGGCCATCGTGCAAACACAATCAACCATTGTAAGACAAGATATCGTATCACTAGCTGGTAACAGAGAACGAACGTCACATAAGAATTGACGGTGGTCGAGTTGGCGAATTTTTGTCACATTAATGCCGCCAGCACACACATTTACATAAACGTACTTGGAAACCACACTTACAACGCATATGAAAGATGAAACATTTGTTCTGAGCCTTGCAAGTCCCGATCTTCTTTCAGTGAAATGAACATCACGATTCACAAACAACTTTTTGTGTTAGTCGATGGACAGAAACAAGTCATATTGGAGGCATGTTGCCTAGTGCCAGATGATGAGGGATGGAAGAGGGCTTAATACGTTACATGCAGTGTACTTCCTACTATGATTTTTATGTTGCATATAGTTAGTAAATTACAGTTTGGATATATCTTGATCCAAAGCGTACATTTTGTGAACATAATTGACGAGTTGTTCATACTGGTTAGTTTTCACCGGAGAAGACGACGACGCAGGTTGACATTTTTAGCAGAATGTATCCATCGTCCGACTAGTTTTAGTTCGGGTTCAGGTTCAAGTCATGGGCTGGAGAGAAGTCCATTCGGGCTAAGTCCGTAATTCTTGTATGCTCCTCGGGATGATACTTTACAGTGACTGGTGAATGATACTATTTCTTTATTGTTGAGATTTATGACACATTAAACTGCCAGTTCCAACATGTAGTCAGCTCAGCGTAGGATGAGAACACGAGATAACAGTGGCTCATAACTTTATTGGATACAAAAACAAAATTACGGTAATGATGGATATGACAAACATTCAACCAATCGATTGTGTTATAACATGACTGGATCGGTCGGGGATAGAAAGAAAGAGACCGGTGCACGGGTAGACAGGCGGTGCGCTAACAACGGCAGGCGCGGATACTACGGTTACAATACGAGTTGTGTAGCTGTTGACGGTGCATGTGGAGGTTAACAACCCTCAGACTGACACAGACTACTTATTCTTGCCTCCACAAATTTGGATGAACAACCATAAAACCTTGACTGGTCATAAGTGAGAAGGAAAGGGTCAATAAATATGTAATAAAAGCAATGTAAGTGAAAAGTTAAAACAACTGACCTCCCTAAACAGTCCGAACAAAACAATTAGAATATGAAAACTGGTAGGTACGGGCATTTCGTACTAGCTCATCAATACCCAGAAATGGTTTACCTTAGAATTGTCATCCTGAGCCACATAGGATCCTTAGGTGTCCCGGAATTAACGGGTTGAAATAGGTCGTCAGGCCATTCTTGGATAACCCGATCAGCCAGAGAAGACAACATGCCACCGCTGAAATGAAGGACCAAACGGAGCATTAAGTCCTTATGAAATTGGCGAGGCCAAGGATGCAAACGGGTCGGAAACGCACGGATCACTTTCATGTATAATTTGAGGTGGCGCTTATAATTTAACAGATTCTGTGCCGTTCGTGTGTTTTGGTTGAAAAAATCACCTTGGAGACAGAGTGTCGTTCGTAGACCAATTTGGTGATAGAACATTGCATGTTGTCTTCGAGGATGGATCTAATGCTCAGTAAAGTGAGTGAAAAGCACTCTGTTCAAACCTGTGTTGACTGAGTCATTAGCAGCAGGATGGTATGCAGTCGTCCTGATCTGTTCACAACCCAACAGACTGGTAAGTCGTGGAAGGGGGTAGACTAAAATTACGAGCTTCGGACCGTAGTGATGAACAGAGGGACGTCAGAACTGGCAATCCAACATTTGAGGAATGTATCGTGATTCATTCGCACAAAACATCACTAAGGGGAACGGCAACGGATCATCCAGTAATAATGGCAATGCATGTGAACACGAACGTTTTATCGTTTGATCGAAGCACTGGGTTAACCAAACCAACGTGAGTGTAATAAAAACGTGTTCGGAGTAGTGAAGCTTCCACGGAATGTGACGGTATAGCGACGTACCTTGCTGTTCTGGCAATGAAGGCAAGATTTAGTCCACCAACGCACATCATTGTTCATATCGGACCATATATAACGGACAACAATTAGGTTGAGCATGGCGCTGACAGGAGCATGGGTCAGAGAATGTAGATGGAGAAAAATGGGTCGACGAAGGAAATGGGGTAGGATTTGATGTGAAACGCCCGTGGAAGTATCACAAACAACAGAAGACCCGGAAGAAAACACAAGAACATTGGAAATATGGAATGCAAAGGGACAGAAAGTCATGATTTGATCCTTGAATTTGAGCGACTTTCTCAAAGCTTATGTTTGGAGGTTTAGAAACCGCGTTAACGTAAAGTCTCGAGAACCTATCAGCAACCACATTGGAGTTTCTGTCGATGTGCCGGATATCCTTCGTGAAGTGCGCTATAAAATCGAGAGGTCGAATTTCGCCAGGGGAATATCTATCCTGACTAGCATTAAAAGCGTAAAATAAAGGTTGATGGTCCAGTGACATAGTGAAATTCCTTCATTTCAACCAATGACGAAAATGTTTAATAGAAAAACAGATGGTCAGAGGCTCGCAAACACAGGTGCTGTAATTGGCTTGAACCGACGATAGTTTCTGTAAATAGAACGAAATCGGTCGTAACTCACTTCCGATACATTGCTGGAGCACTGCACCGACAGCATAATTGGATGTATCAATTGGAACAGTCAAGTGAGTAGTCGGCTCTGGTTTGAAATTAGCGAGGGTCATTGAGTCACTGAGGGATGTTTTTACGTCGTTGAAAACTCGCATTGCTTCAGAACATAAAATGACGCCTGTTTTAGAACCGCTGGACAAACTGGTTAGTGTGTTCATCGGTTATGAGCAGTGAGGAATTAAACGATTGTAATAACAATTCCAATGAATCACTGAATCTTTCCAATGGAATCAGGAATGGGATAGTTCTGCTACGCTTGCTTTCTGGTGTCTAAGGGTTTGACACCACCTGCGTCTATAAAATGTGCATGAAATTCAAGACAGAAAACTCCGAAAACGCACTTTGCCAAACTGGTGAGGATTCCATATACATCAAAATGCTTTAGCACAACACAGAAATGTATTTCATGCACATCGGGGTTTCCAGTGGCGAGCAAAACATCAAGTTAAAAAAGACAAAATCCAGACCATGTACAACTTGATCCATAAAATATTGGAGTATCTGAACAGCATTCGGAAGTCTAGAAAACATTTGAAAAAAAACTGGCACAGATCAAATGGAGTTGTAAACGAAGTCCTGAAGATATGTTCTTCCGCTACAAGAAACTTGCTTCTACGCACACATCAAGCCCATTTGGGCAAAATCCTACTTGAAACCTAGGGTCAATGTAAGATCGCGAATGTGGGAAATGGGATAACGGTCGGGTACGTTGGCTTCATTTGAGGCTCAAAAATCGCCGCATGGTCTCTAATCACCTGGAGTTTTCTCAGGGATAAACTGCAAGGGGTAAGACCATGAAATTTTCATTGAGCGGATAACACCAAGCTGAGACATACGGTCAAATTCCACTTGGCCAATTTTAGGCTTTTCCGCAGGAAGATGTCCCGGATGAACGGCCAATGGTTGCCCTTGAACCACAAACTTGTGTTTTCACATCGTGCTTCAAGAAATGTAGGTGATACGACGTATTTGTGAACTGAAGATGTTGCTACAATAATTAATAAAATTTGTAATTAAACGACTGATGTTAACTTCATTTTCTATGCCTGAAATTACTACGCCAATCACAGATGGATCCATTGTAGATGTACGTACTGTTCTGGAACAGGGGAATTATCCCTTTTGTTTAGTTATCGGGATTATTGAACAAAGTAAAGCAAGAATACTCATAAACATAATGGAAGGCGCTGGCGGTGTTATGGGGTTTTCAAAAATTACAAAAATGTTTGTTATTAAATTCAATGTTGCTAACGATCAGCAAGTTCTACGGTACTTTTTTGATTCGCGTAAATCAGCTGCAGAATCAAGAGCAGCTATGATACCCCGACAGAGCCTAGTTCAAGCAGGTTTCCTTTGTAAAAGTATTTATTATCCTGGTGAATGGATTCTTCAAGCAGTTTTTCTGTCACGCTGTTCCAGTTTTGCAGCTGCTGAGGTTTGTTTGCATGCCTCGCCAGCCATTTCAATAAGCCGGGAAGACTTGATCAAAACAACTGCAACCTATTACAGTGCGGCAATTACGACAATGACCCAGGGCTGGACATCCATTATTAGGAATATTCACCCAGTACTATTCCAGAGGCGAGAGGACTTGCCAGATACAACCTGATTGTGTGTTGTGTTGGAAATATCAGCCGGTGATTCCATTACAGCTGGATCGCGTGACTTGCACTAAGAAGACTTGGGCGTGCAGAATGTAAAATCATTGACTCAACAGATGTGTTAGTGACTGGAAATAAATATGGATACCAAAAACGTTGCAAAAAACTCTGGGTTTTGTCTCTACAAAAGAATGACAAGACCGAAAGATTGGACATTCTGGTCAGATAGTTATTCACCATTGAAACGTGTGTATGTAGACTTTACCTTCCGCGTCATTTGCTACCTATACGTTTCGTAAATGTTTCGGTCGGGGATGGATTCTTCATGTCTTTGTGAAATGAAGTAGTTATAACAACGGAATAGTGATAACAACCGAACTAAGCAGAGCAGATATTTTGTCTCTCGAGCGCAACGTAATAAAACAGCAGTAATGAGAAACAAGTTTAGTGACAATCACCACAGCCTTGTTGGCAGAAAACTTACCACAGTTCGCTTCTACTGAAATAAAACAACGGTTTGACAGCACCAGAAGTCGTTAGTTACGAACGCTGCATCAGCATCCATGTTCCAAAGATGTTGTAGATAATTTGCTGAAAACGCTCAAAAATGCCATGAAGATTACTAGTTCTAAAACATCTGCTGGAGTGGATATGCTTCTGGATAACTTTATGTTTCACTGCTGAAACATAGCTCAGTGCACAACGAAGTACCGCTTGGCGATGCCGCATACAATCAAAGCCTTAGAGTATCGCTTCAGGATATGAATTTACCGGACCTGGTATGTTTTCGTTAGAAAGATTTGTGACCTGTCAAACGATTGATCACTTGCAAGCAAGGCAATATAACGTTAGCAATATTCGACCTACAAGATGTCTTAATCCATCAAAGACATAGCTGAAAGATTTAGTTTCAAAGCATTGAAAATGAGGCAATAGAAGAAGCGAAATGCTTTGTACCAGAGGAGTTCGATGCGTCAAAAACCAGCACGATTGGCAAACGCGAATTCGGAGAATTCTCAAACATTGAAAAGTGGTGGCGAAAATCTCTTGGATTCCTCCCTTATCCAAACTGCAACAAAATATGCGGCCTGGAATCGGACCAATCCAATGTCATTTCAGGATACAACACCAGGACTAGACGAACAGACTCAATGTTACATATTTTGCTACTCCCCAAGCTCATTGTTCTGTGGTGCGCCAATCGGCCTACAGTTTGTGACTTTAGATGTATCTTTGAGATCAGCTAATGATTGACTCCTTAGTACTGATGTATATGTTTAACTCGGTGTCCTTGTCCTATAAATAACAACTGCAGTGGTTATATATAATATATAGTTATTGTGAGCACGCCTATTGCAACCAGCCCGAGATCCTCTTCGTAATACTTGGGCGGAAGGTTTTAATTCGAATTCAATTTCTAAGGCTATGTGGTCTGTTAGGACCTGCGGTCATGCACAATCTATCAGCACAGCTGCAAACCTCTTGATTCGGACAGAACAAAACGGAGTGTTGAAGGTTCACTCAAATCAAACTGGTCATAAGCTTAAATAATCGATGCTCAGTAAACCGTACACTTCACAACCAAATGAACCATGTGCACAAAACTAACCCTCAACAAATGTTAGTCGATGTTCGAGTCTATCTACTGGTAGTAAATCTTTAAGCCCATCGACCACTAACCGGTGAGTTTGTGGTACATTCGGGATGGTAGTTGACTAGGTATTCTGAAAAGAATAAAAACCTTGCTTTAGTTCCATGATGTAGGTTTCTCTTTATGTTTGAAAAACTGTTATCAGGGGCGCTAAAACGGACGATAATTTGTTGTTGGATGTATCGGTAAAAATTTATGGTTTGGTTAACAAATGGGATTAGCAGTAAGGTGATAATGAATGTGTCCAATAAAAATATTAAATCTTTTTTATTGTCTCCTTCATTCGACAATCCATGGAATAGTTGGTGACATTCGAGGGAAATACGTAGCGACCTGAAGATTACACTGGTCTGCCTGCGGTAAGATGTATGAAGTAGTTCCAAAACTTATCGTTGCGTATTGTACCTAGGCTATTAAGAAAGTTCGCATGATGTATGTTGTCCGATTGTTTGTCCGCATGCTCAGTGACTGTGTAGAGCACACGCGAATCACACACACTTCCGGCTTAATCAGTCTGCAACAGCCGGTCTCCAACCTCCCTAGCTAATTTTACGTGTCGATGCTATTTCTAGTGGTATAAGAGACCTTCTGTATATTTTGTGTAATAAATATTCAGTCTCTTCTCTCAACGGCCTTTTTACATTTGGAGTCTGGTAAATTCGTACATGGGAAAAACGACTTAGTGCGCTATGCATCACGATGTGATATAATGGCTACAACATTCATTTTGAAACACAGTATATCTAATAACATTGTGCATATAATTAGGATTTAATGTGAACATTTGAAGCACTGAATTCACCATCAGTCGATATGATACGCATGCTCTATTTACTGTTCACTCTCAATGTGTGTTAGTTTTGCATTATTTTTAAATAAAAGTCCTTAAGTTTATTGAATGAAATGAATCTGCAAATGAACAAAACCATGTGAGTTTGAAAACGTAAAGTTAAATGTGAATTTTGCGATTATAATAAAAAATACACCTTGATACGCATTATCTTAAAAGCAATCAATGGAACATATTGTTGTTCGAGATCAACATTCAGGTTATATACATTCAATAGGTAGAACGGCACAACATTTGGTTAAACGTACTGACGTCTATGCTAGACAGTCGATAAAATCCTAAGTTGAAAAGCAAGTATTTAAAATACAGCATTTGCTGTAAAACTCTGATCTGTCTGCTACAGCATTTTAGCTTCCAGACTAACTTCGTCTTGCGTACCCAGGCCTATACTTAACGATTACGTAACATTAAAGTCTTGGTATTACTTAGAGGTGGTCAATGAAATCCAGAGAGTCATTTGGCATTACCTACAATCACACTCATTTATCTGCATGGATAATAGAAAATTCATCGTCCGATGTAACCAGGTTATTGCTAGTGAATGATGCTGTGCCGGGATGTTTCTCCTGTTTCAACTTCGGTGACAGCACAGTTTTCGATGTGGATGTAACTCGTAGTGAGACCACCTTCAAGGTCCCCAAAGTCTTAGACTCCATGTGATGTGACAGTTAGCTTACCAGTACCATCGTACCTGTTCACATTACCTTGTGAATGTAAATTTACTAAAAACCACCAACATCAAAGCTAGTGTGTTGGCGTAGGTATCACAGCTTTACTGATGGGTGGATAATGAGTCGTCCCGAATATTGTAGACTACATCAGATCGAATAACAATGTTATAGTCATTGTCGTTGAGAACGCCGCCCAATCAGTTTGACGCTTGTTTGAATTCTGTAGGTCGACTTTAGTTTCCGTCGGCATACGTCCTCTCTGGCGGCTACCGTGCGGTTGTGCTTGATGTTCTCTCGCGTCCAACTACCTAGCGCCTTTAATTGTTACATTGAAATCAGGTTAGTAAATCAACTAACACATTTTGTTCGCTGACCCGCCGTTTTCACATTACGATTTCCGATTCACGTTAACGTAAGGCTGTGGAAACTGGGCGTACCGAACAAGAAGCAAGGAATTAGTTTCGCAACAAACTAAACCCGTATGGTCAATGAAGTAATGGCGAACCTGCCAACGGAGGTCGTAACCATATGGTGCAGAAAGGGTAGTACGATACATCAGGGTTATTCACGTATTTTAAATGGAAAATCGGCCGGTCTTTTTTGCACTGATAGCCACTCATTTTTATGGGAACATCTCAATATTCAAAGGTCAACCCCATCCCAGAATTTTTCTTTCCCCTCAACTGCTCCATATTAAGGGTTGGAATGAGGGGACGTCCGTCCTTGGTAAAGCCACTTTACGCATCTCAACTGGTTTTTTTGTGGAAATTATGATAATCACAGAAATCCGACTTCCAACTCTGGGATTCACGTCTGGAATTCTGGTCAACCCTTGATGCAGTACTTTGTAATACGGTTTTAATCGATCTGTATCAATAAGGGCGACTTCCCGGCGAAGCATGTTAATTCCGAGCAAATTATATCCAGCAGTACACAGGCCACCGATTGGGAGTGGTTGGAAATGCAGTCTTAGTTGAAAAATACTCACTGTGTGAATAGAAATATGTCCTGACGATGAATAGCATGTGAAACAGTAGCAACTATATAGACCTATGAAAAATGCATTGACACTTGTCAGCATTGCTGCTCGCCATATAAGGTGTACTTTCATGTCTCACTCGAGACCACTAAATAACATAACAACATACGTTAACCTTACACTCGTTCAGTAGTTTAAAATGAAGTAGATAAGCACACCCACTGATATGTTTCAGCACCAGTTGACTGCGAACTTTGTTAGCTGAGTTAGTATACTTTTCACTAGTACATCGACGTTAACCACCTCACAGCCGTCACAGACGTAGATTCACTGCAACTCATTAGACATCGCATTAGCTACTCGCCATTGGATCAAATTTTACTGATGACTGTGTCTAAATGATCTTGTGAGTTATGGAGTTACATTGCGGTTAATGGTATCTGCGTCTGTGACATGGGAGACTCCGTTTGGATTCCCGGCCAGGCGGCCAGGCTTGTACAACGTCAGTTTCAGATCTCATGCCCATATTCTATCGGTCAAATTTTTTTTACTGTATGCACTTCATATGTTTACATATATATAACATCATGTGTTAAGTACATTAATTACTAGTCAGACATCTCTTACCTTGATACACGGAAAATATTACGATGTTATGTTATTATGGTCTCTTATTTGAACCACCCCTTGTCTATCATACACCGCACAATTCAGTTTTTTAACGAACTCTGTTTTGAAGAACCTTATTATAAGGGTTGACTTATCACAACACGAAAATTAATCAGGACACTATGTGAATATACGGAGAACTACTGTGGATAGGTACTTAGGGATTCCGATTACCAGATGATTATTGTTTCCACTCGTTGCTTGCTTTTGGCCCGGAAGTCAGTTCGAATGCTCTGACAGCTGAAGAAAAAATAGTGAAATAGAGAAAACCCGCCGATTTTGTGTTTCTGTGTGTAGGATATCTGAGACCAGAACTTGATTGCCGTGTGTTGGTTTGGTATCCTTTCTAATTAACGATTGCTGGATCATACGAAAAGTACAAAGTGAATCCGCTGAGAATGAGGTAATGCAACAGACACAGAACCCTCAATCTGTTCTCTCGGAAAGGAAGACCATACCTTAATAGAAGTCCTTATAATCTTGAATGGGTTGTCACAATCGAAAAAGCGGCTGTTTGCCCACTTTTGACATGCATTACCTGGGGAACACGAATTGGTGATCGTAAGAGACGGTGCCGGAAATATTATCCGAAGTAGTGTTTTTTCATTTAAAGTTCTATGGAATTGAAATGATCACCACTTACACAATGACCGATTTTGAACACAAGCTTGGTAAACGTTGATTGACGCTGACGAAATAACCGCGACTCACTTAGACGTAATAACAACCTCCGCTTTTTGAACTTCCTCTCACATCTTACTAGCCACCGTAGACATTGCATCCGACTATTTTGTTGTGTGTTTCTTTGTTTATGTTCGTCATCCATATTTTTAAGATCCTAGGCAGTGGGATTTTCAGGTTTTATGGACGACGAACAAAGTCACCTGTCCAAAATCCGAGTTAACCGGATGTGATATTTACGAAAGCCGCTGAAAAAGTGGACCGAATTTTCATTGGACAGAATGTGCGAATGGTTTCCTATGGCCCCGTAAGCACGAAAGAATAGCTGGAGAGTTTAGTCACTGACCATCAAAGAGAGATTAAATTGGAAGTGTGTCGTTTTTCAAGTCGCGCCGCACAGTCGGACGGCATGCACCATACAAACCGTCTTAACAACCTCGATACAATTTGTAGCTACAAGTTTGGAACTGTTTCACACCTCACACTGTAGGCAGGACAGTGAAATCTCCGGGTCGTCACGCAGCTCCCTCTTTGAAGAGTACTTTGACAACAACGCTTCGATCCTGACGAGGATTACGAGGGTTAACCACTATCGACTGTTTAATGCCGTACCATCTAATACCCGATCAACCCGCTATTGGCGAGACAATCTCCAAACACTGCAGGTGAGGGAATACTAATGCCCACGGCTTCTAGTTAGCTTTCACCGAAGTGTCCTTCCTCAGAGCTGTTAAGACGATTGTAACAACTTTGTTTTTGCATTTTCGGAGTGCAGCGTTCACGGAAAATTTTCGGGCGATTTCAGGTGAGGAATCGGAGAAAATCGTCCTCAAAAACGGTGCCCTTTGTGTCACATCGAATTCGGACGGCAACATGCGATAAGAAATCAGAAGAAGGCAGCTGAGTATTGATACGAGGATAAACGACGTGATCATCCGAATTACGCAACGATAAGGGACGTTCAACCAAACGAGATAACTGGACGCACACACATTTTTATTGTGTTTCAAGCAGTTTCCTGTTCTTCCGTTTTGGAATATCGTTATTTCATACTCCAATACCATTTTAATTAACTTTTCGGTCAACATGCACTGCGTCCACAACAAGTATTGGTTGATGTTGATGCGAGCGTATGCTTTGAAAATCTCACAGTAAGTTCACCGGTGCGGGGTGGCGGACGAGTAGGAAATCCACTGAGAAAACATCTCCGACGAATCATGGTAGACGGTCCGAAAATGGTCGATTCATTCAGTTTTGCGTTTGCCTAGGCGACCTATTATAAACAAACGAGTCTTTCTTCTGAGGCACCTTGAAAGGGCTCTTATGAAGACGTTCTAAGGGGTTTCGCTGACCCTTCATGTGTACACTGATGAATGGCGTGGGGGGCAAAGGCATTACGATGTTTTTGCCGGGTGTCCGTCGAAGGGACAGAATGTATCCGGAGGACGAGCTGTTTATTAATTGAACCGTCGTACCTGAAAGTGGTCTTCAGCGATGAAGTGAACTTCAAGTGAAAGTAATGGTTGATCATATAAAAGCTCATTTCGAGAAACTCAAAAGTTGCTTCTGTGATTTGCATGGATGCCTAACAGGACGATTGAAATGGCCTCTGTCCAACAGACGGAACTGATCGCACTAAGCATTCAGTTCACCTGTCGGTGTAATGGATGATCCATCCAGTTCGCAGTTGGATGATGAGTTGCAATGCAGAGGCAGGGGCATCCTGAGGCACGCAGTGTTTACATGAAACAATCAGTTTAAAATACAGGCTTGGGTGAGTTATCAGGGTGTCGGCAAAATTTTGCAATGTAATCCAACATTTGACAGAAACCCGCGAGACCTTTTTGGTGGTAGCGTTAGGCATCTAGTCGGTTTCGGGCCATTGGTTGAAGCAGTCGATCATCATGAGAATACAGGGCATTCCATTAGATGGTAGCGGATGTCGACGCGTATTGGTAACAGACGATAGGAAGTGAAGGAATATTGGCCTACTGAAGGACACATGAAGATTGACTTTGGCTAGCTGATAGACCAAACAGGTGCCTGTCCAGTTCCGGACCTCTTTTTGCATGCCGGGTTGAACGCACTAACCAGAAATGAACCAAGCCGTGGTTTAGGTGCTAGGATGGGCAATGTGGTACAGTATGGTATAGTGTCGTCAAACGAGGACTACAACGGCTTGACACAGATGTTTAGTAGAATTCTGGTGAAGGATTACACCAACAGATGTTGGCAAGTCTGATCTAGAATGCGCAGAGCTAGTTGCTGGCAAGAAGCGCGGATGTCATTTTTTGAACATCGAGAGTTATTCAAAGACATGTCTGTAATGACAAACAACCGAGTGGATAGCTAACGTTACAACCGAACAGTCTCTGAGCAACACGTAAACGAATAACGACAACCGAATTCAAACACATTTTATGGAAGATTCCAGGGCGCTAATGGTTAAGTAATAAAATGTGCAAAGTTACATACTTCAACTATGGCAGTCACTAACAACAGTAGAATTGTACTAAGTGCACAAGTCGATTGCTCAACTTTGTATGAATATTTCGGAAGTGGGTACTTGATTGCAATGTGACATTGAACTGATTGACCCCATTAACCATCCTTTCCCCGTTTACCCCTTTTAATGATTCTCCTGTAAAATTCGTGATATAAATGTGATGAATCACTGAAAACGAGCTTGTTCAATACTGAATGAAACTACAAAATTATGTCACAACCACCTCCTACTTATTAAACAGAACAGCAAACTTCAACCCTGGTGAAACAACTCAAGTAAAATCAGGTCCCTTTTCCAATGATCTCCGGATCAGGGAAATAAGATGTACGAGTATGTTGGGTTAAGTTGCAAAGTTTAGGGAGGTGGTTATAGATAAACAGATCAAATACAAAATGTGGATACCAGAAACATATGGAAAGAATTTTCTGGTGAAATTGGCAACAACGTTTTACACTTCAAAATCCACCAGACGTAAACAAGTAGATCAAACGTTCATTAAGAATCAATCTATAGGGCCTATCTTACATTCTTTAGACATTTTTTGTAGGCTTTTGTATGTCAGCCTTGAACGAAACTTTAACGTTATGTTGATAGAGGGGCCAGATCGCAATATCATATTGCATAAGAGGTTGGATGAGGCTGCTAAACATGAGCATCAAGCCTGGGAGGTGCAACTTGCCAACCAGTCTTGTGAGTATCACCAAAATCCTGCCGGCCTTCCTGACGTTGTATTCCGTGTTTGGTAAACTAGAAAGGGTGGTGGAAGCAAGTTTTCCGCATCTACACATATATACATTAAACGCCAGTAATTTTAAAATGACAGGCTGCGTTAGAGGTGTACCGAAGCGTCGATTTGTGCTTTTAAGCAGTGAAATCAGAAAGTTCTGTTTTTCAAATTTCCTACGGTTTAAGAGACAGTTATATGCTTCCAAAAATAGTTAATGAGGAACAGAGTTGTGCCAGACTAGCTTTATATATACAGTGAGTGCGTGAACAACTGCCATGGACGCTACTTTATCCATGGGCGTTGTGTTTCTTGGTTTCATCGAGGTATTCTGTAACGTGAATCGTGACGGTCTGCTGAATAAACTTCAAGCATTTTGCCTTCGAAATGTGCCTACTAATCGACTTCAGGACAGTTTGCTCGACCGCCCTTCCCAGGTTCATCTGAATCGAGTTATTTTATTTAGCACGTGCAGCGATTTGTACAGTATGCTGTACTGCATAGTTCTTGTTTTTCACAGTTTTCACCTTCACTAAACTCACATGTGCACTCGATGTTTGAACCATATGAATTGAATCAATTAACAATGTCAATTACACTTCCAGGCTCGCGAACCCTGTGTTCTCTCTCTGCGTTCAGTGTTACCTGTGTACGGATTTTAGAAGATTTAACGACTAACGGAATCGCCCTTTATTTCAGTACGTCTCCGCACCCATCTGTCGTCGGAATTGTCTTCGTTCTGACTTCCAACGCTACTTGGGAACTATACAACAGATTGCAACAATTGGACACTTCATTCCGTGTGGTGGAACTCTAAACGACGCACCTTCACGAACTATTGTGAGTCAATTATTTTCATTTCTTTTTATCACTTTTTGATTTCGTATTCACACCTGAATTGTATATAGCGTTTAGATCCACTACATAAATTGGTGAGCCGGAATTTTTACATTTTGTCTATTATAAGTATATACATTTTTTGATTCCGTAACCGATAAGCTCAGAAACTCCAACAATTTGCAATCATTTATGATTTCGACGCTATTTAATTCTGAACGTCTGGACTCCAGACTACTACCGAATTACAAGTATCCGCGCGCTCGTTCAAGATGTGGAGGATGTGATGAACAAGACTGACATGCTTTATCTCCTTCTTTTATGTAATTGTTTTACTATTCCGATATCCTGTACAACTTGGTTGATTCGATAATGTACGTTCTGCGTTGTTGTGCCCAATTGTGATTTACATCCTCATAGAGTTCACACATTTTACGAATAATCTATAATCCTTGATTATGATGCAAGGGGAGTTTTTATTGTGACTTTGGCAAGTTAATACCAACAACCAACCGATCACGTAGCTGATTATCTAACTGAATGCTTTATTCACACCTGGCTGCTTGCGTTTACGCCTGTAGGACAAAATAACGGATCGATTGAGATTCCGACCGAATTAGCACATTGAACTTGGCTCTTTCAACCGCCACAAAATTCACCGGTTTGAAGTGTTGGAAGTGTATTTTCTTTGGCGCGGGATAGGAACAATTGATTGGTTAATCCAGGAAGGCTAAATTTTTGACAAGAGCATAAGCTTCCGTGCCGATGAAAAGTCGAAAAAAAGCAACCTTCTTTTTCTCCTCCAAATCAAGTTTTGTGAGGCACCAAATGTCAAACCTCTTGTAGTGTCCACAATTCATAGTTATACTTCATAATTCATTTTTGTACATTTTGTACATATCGTTCTGTTAACTTCATCTACACACGTGTTTGAAACCATCACCATCACTTTTTGAATTGAATCGTCAACACAAATAGACAGGAGTTACCGCCCATCGTCTCTGTCTTCTTAATCTGTGCGGATTTTTGGGTCGGCGAAGTGATTTGACGGCAAAATATTTTAGCTCCGCATATTAACTGATATATCGACGCTCAACGTTCATAATCTCGCACTGCTTGTGGAATTATCCGTCGGTTGTCTGATGAGCTTGCTGTCTGGCGCTGTCTTTCTTTCTTGTGGTGGTCTATTCAATCCAGCAGAAGTTGACTTATAAGTGAGTCGTTCCTATTGTACTGATACATCTTCCGTTTGACTTGTAGGTTTACCTTTTGAACTTATCCGTTACCGTTATAACTCTTCTTTGATATAATCATATTTTGGTCATTTTTATCAGTTGATTGATTGGCTCACTACACTTTACAGATAATCCTCCACTTCACTAACATTTGGATTAGGGTACAATCAATCCATTTCAGTAATCATTGGGAATTGTGCCAAAACGCGACACCAAATGTTGTAATTAGAATTGAACTATATAGGATAACGACCAAACGTGTAGGAGTCACAAAAATACAATTAAGCACAACGACACAGAACGTACATTATCGAATCGTACGTATCAACCAATTTGTACAGGATGCTGGATGTAGAGTCTCTTACCTTTTTGTTCTCTTGTTACATACTATTCTTAATACCTGTTATGTTCATTGTACATATTAACCTCTTGTCTGTTGTTTAAATGAATATACACTTCGTCCTCGCGCACCTCGATTTCTGCTTGCACGTGGTCGTTGCTACCGGGAGTTGACTGTTGCAACAGCGGACTTTTAATGCGTTGTATAAACGGGATCTGCTAGAATTACTCTCTTGTTCAGGAGGAACGTTATTCTAACTTATCGCGAGCGTAGTGTGGTGGAATTTATTGTAGACATTTGTTGTAGACTATTTGGTTACCTTGTCGATTCATTTTTTGGTTCCACTACATGGAACAGTAAAACAATTATATAACAGAACACAAAGCATGTCAGTCATGTTCATCACATCCGCCACACCTTGAATGAGCGTGCGGATATTTGTAATTCCGTGGTGATCTGGATTCCAAACGTTCAGATCTTCTGACTATCGGTTCTTCAAATGTTTCGTCTACTTCAGGAATAACCTGTACTTCAGTAATGTCGTTTGCTTCCAATGCAACAAGATTATCAAGAAAGGACTCATTGGAATTGAAAACAACAGGATTTCTGTTATAAGACTGACCTCTAAAATTGAACTCAACCTGATCAGCATGTCTTCGATGACAAAAAAGGTACTCCAAGTCAAGAATATTAACCATATGATTTCCGTGAGAAGTAAGAACTATTCCGTTAGCAGGGCATAGATCGTTGCCTTTCAAAAGTGTAACATCAGCTGTTTTTGCACACTCAAGACTTGCACACAGAGAGCGAGATTTGAAAAGGATCGCGGGATTCTTTTCATTTACCGAATGTGGTGCATTTCTGTACTGCATGAGAAACTTATTGATTCCACGATCACGTTCTACCAGTGAGTTTGGTGTTATAGAAGCAATGGCAGACTTCAGTGTGCGTACAACATTTTCTGCAAGTCCATTGAATTGTGGATGTCGTGGAGCAGTAAACAAATGCCGACACCCAAGTCCTTTAACCCATTCCTCCAAAGATTTGGCAGTGAAGTGAGTGCCATTGTCGGCGACCAAAGCAGCAGGCACATCCTCGAATCGTACGTATCAACCAATTTGTTTGGGATATTGGAATAGCAGAGCGATTACATTACAGAAGACGAAGTATATCATTCATGTGGATCACAGTATTTTTGATCAATAAAATCTAAGTAGTAGCAGGTGTCAGTAATCGCTCCCGCACAAGTTGAAGGCATTTTCAAATCCAAGATTCTGCACACAACATGCGAACTGGACACAGAGAAGCCCGAAAAACATAAGCCATATGAAATGAAGAAACATGAAGGCAAGAAAAGAAGAAACAACGTAAAAACATGAAAGGTTCAACAACCAGATTCTATAAAAAGTCGGTGTCTCAGATAAAGGATGTTAACATGTGAAGTTATAACACGGATCAACAAAGCATGTAACAGACAGAGCTTCACTACGTCAAAAATCAACTTTCTGTGAAAAACGTAATGCAGACCCCTACACGGCACTGAAAATCAAATCATGATTCTGATGAATGTCCACTGTACGTCAATGTTTTTGCGTTAAAAGTTGTCATCACGTGAAATCATAACACGAATCAACAGGACTTGTAACAGACACGGTTCCACCACGTCAAGAGTTTTGTGTGCATGCTTACATGAGAGTTGTACACGCGGTTGTGTCAGTTGTTTCAGGAACCATCAGGAATCATTTGAATGTGATTCTTCCTAGCTACAAAGATCTACTAGACCAACGTGCATAACGAACTTAAATATCACGCAACATTATTGGTTCTTGTATATGGTTGGTTGACATTAACTAAGTTCAACTATGAATCAACAATACACCATACCTGTTTGTGTTTTCCTCTGGTTTCCTCCTCCATGCTTTTCTTTGCGTCCTCCAGTTCCGGAATGCTTTCTTGATGAAACGACCTTCTCAAATTTATGGGTTCTGACAGTCTTGCGACTAGCTTCTGAGTATCGGCGTTTGGATCTTCCACCGTCTCTGTCTTTGGCTCCTTTGAACTGCAGTGGAACATATGTGCGAACTACAATAAATCTGGATACAAAATAATGAGTGAAGCCAAGGACTGGACTCACCAAAGATTGACATGGTTCGTGGGGCATCCAGTGACGCTGAAAATTATTCGGATTGTTCCAAGCGTAGCTGAGGACGCGAAGTAACCGAGCTGAAATTTAATCCAACATATAGGATGTTTTAAACTGGATGGCAACCACCGGCGTCGTAGGAAGAACCACCAATCGCATGTAGCAAAGTTTTATTGGCAAACGTGTTGTGTTGTTGTTTTTACTTAAGTCAAACAAAAATGTACAATGTGGTCTGACGCAGCAGTTACGCAATGTTAGCAAAATGGAGTACAAAATAGTGAAAGCTCTACATGCTTCCAAGTCGCCGGCAAGTCGACAAATCATGATTAACACCACATACTGCACATTAGTGTGGGTTATTTACTTCCCAGACGACGGTTGACTCACGGGTTATTCGTCGGGAATCCTCGCGGAAGCGCGCACTTTCATTTTTGTTGATGCAATGCTGCAGTGATCCAGCAATGAGTTGACCTTACAGGTTACTGGAAAAAGATATTCATCTTTCCATAATCTGAAACAAGTCGTTGAAGGAAGGTCTCAGACCAGTGATTATGCCAGTCACCTACATCTGTCTAGTTCTTTTGCATTAGGCAAAGAAGTCTATCCAAAATACTCTGAATGTTAGGTGGGAAATTCACCTTGGATGAATGGTTCAGCTAGGACAACGTGAACCGACATGTCTTCCTCTGAGTGCCTAAACGCTGAAGACCCACACTTTCTCCCTTGGCGAACTTCCAGCTGTTAAGCACTTCCTTGTTGACAGACTGCATAATTCCATTGGGTCTTTCAAATCTCTGCTTCACTGTTCCAGTTGCTTCAACAAACCTTACTTCGCTAGGCAATGATACGTAATGTTTGATAGCTGACTTGGCTCGACCCTTACAACGGTAAATCATGCAGGGCAATTTCTTTCCTTTGTCACTTAATCTGTTGGCCACGTTGGGCTGAAAATTTCAGGAGTGACATCTCAAAAGGGTCATGTCTGGGTTTTGGCAGGCTCACACCGATAACTAAGTTGCGCATACATCCATCTGAAGAACTCCCTTTTAACCCATAAACATGGGGCCTATAAGTGTAGTAAGATCACCTTCGACGTCCCCAAAATTCTAAACTCCCTGCGACATGGGAGTTGCCTTGCCAGTACCACCGCGCCGGTTCACATTACCTCGTGAATGTAAATTTGCTACGAACCACCAGCATCAAAGTTGGTTTGTTGGCGTAGGTATCGCAATCTTACTGGTAGCTGTACAATTATTCCGCGCCACATCTACTATTGTGGGCTACATTCACTAGGATAACAATGTTTCAGTCACTACCGTCGGGAACACCGCCTAACCAGGCTGACTCTTGTTTGAATCCCAAAGGTCAACTGGAATTTCCGTCGACATTCGTCCCCTCTGGCGACTGCCGTGCGGTTGTGCTGAATGGGCCACAGACAAAACATGAACCTATAGGCAGAAATCTTGGAAACGTTTGACGATGTCATGAGATTGTTATTAATATTGGCCACCCAGAGATTAACTGTCATTTGTTGAATATAGGGAGCGGAGTTATCCTCCGCAGACAGGTGCATAAAAGTAAAGACCAGCGATAAGTTTGTTCTTCGGGGAAGCCTTAGGTGATTGGTAAAAAGAAGGTCTCATCCGATCGTTACGTCCGCAAAACTGTATTCGGTCGCCACAGCAAATGTGATCCCAAGACAGCAATGCAATACCACTAAACAAATTACCACCGTTGCCTCAAACACAAAACCTTCTCGGTAAGATCAAATATTATCATTATTTTCGCGGAGGAATCTGATCTTCACAGAGGAAGAATAGAAGCTGGACACGAAGATAAAATCACACGAGCTTGTGTAACGTGGTTGCACCGGGCTGGGTCGATGTCCTAGCCTGTACAACCATCCTAATAGATGCAGTGCTCAAGTCTGCTAACCATCTCATAGTAACAGAATATGTCGGTTGATCGTAGTATGAGGCGTCGTCAGTTGCAACGGTCGGATGCGGGCAATTCTAGTTACATGGAGGTTAGAGGATCGTGGATAGGATAAAACATTATACCCAGAGCTGTCGACTGCTCAAAGTATACAGCATTCAAATAATCAGAGAGAGACCTCAGCGGCATGACTATCCAACTTTTTCTGAATCGCGAAACTTCTGCTCATCTAGGACATTAATTGAAAGGCGTTTGTTTGAGTTCGAGCAAACGTTATCGGGTTCAGCGTCGTAAAATGCAACATAACGAGCAATCACCACACCTGTGAAGGCTTCAGCCTATCGCACAGAGTACGCGTAAGTTTTGCGCGTTTTAGATGTTAAAAAAGATGCAGCGATGTTGCCCAACGTTCCATCGTTGGTTCTTCGCTATTCCTTATCTTTAAAAATGATCTACCTATGTCATTTTCGTCTCCCTTGTTTTTCTGCGCTGATGACGTCAAAATTTGTGTAACACGAACATTTTGGTTAGGCTATTCCATAGAACAACCTCAACTTTGAATGATCAGCTCCGTGTAAATACGCCTGCTTTTAGCGCAAGAAACCGTTAAGTCAAGCACATCTGTTGGTTGACGAATTCAAATTACTTTCTCGATGACAATGCTCTAAAAACAGTTCTTCCTGAGGAGGATTCGTTAAAATGGTCGCGCGTACTCCCTCATATTTACCCAACGTCAGGACAAGCGCATTAAGTTGGTAATGCGTTGGCGCTGCCGGGGAGGGTCACTGGTTAACTTGCCCCTTACTGTTTTAAGCCATTATACAACAGTTTCATACATCTGCACAGCAAGAACAAAGCCTTAACCTGACTACATTTTCTTCAAAAGGGCCAAACGCCTCTCAGGAGACCAGGAAGACGTATCACCGAAGCCGTTTGGGGACATTCGAGCTGAACCCAATGAAGTTAAACTGTCAGCACAGAATGCGTGCTCTTTAGAGTTTCATCGGCTTGAATGTGACCTCAAGTTTATCTATTTCATTTTCACATTATTCTATCATTCGTGTCCAGTATGGCTCGTAGCAGTTCGCTGGAACAACAACCTCTCAAAGTAAAAGCCCAATAAAACCGGTTAGTGTCATTATAAATTCTCTCCACTGCCATTTAGTAAGATTTGGAATGCTTCTCTCTAATGTGTTGATTCCGTTGGTTCCATTTCTATTTTCAATGCTTGTCATGATAATTGCATGTTGCCTCAGTTCAGACACGGCGGTGGCTTACATTACATGGTCCACAACAAGGTTATCTGAACTTTGAATTCGTCCTTTCACAAACAAAGCGCACAATTTGGGAAGAACATGAATGAAAAACAACTGAACACGTTACCATTCTTAAATAAAACCCAAAAAGATTTCTTGGCAAAACAAAACATAGTCGCGATTTTTGTGGTTATATCTCACCAGCGTCGGAGGGAAATAAAAGCTGGGCATGCGAAAACGCAGCACGATTTGAACAACGTAAATGAGTCTTAAGGCTGAAGTAGTCGGCGCGCATTCGTTTTAGGCCCATACACATATTACGAACCACGTGCGTCCTGCGAAAACTTCATACACCCGGGAAACATGATCACCTGACCATTCAATATACCTGTAGAGAGTATCTATTCCACATAGGCCCCTTCACGTCCGCCCTCCATGAACGCATCAAGTCACGACCGTTTCTGTCGCCACAGGTTCTCTGAATGTGTCTAATTTTCCTTTTCACATGTCATCTGAGTCCTTATTTACCACAGAGCATGAAACAGCGTCCCAACGCTTGGCTACTCAACAAGATAGGCGGTTGACTGAAGATGCCTCTTGTGCAGCTTGCTTCCTCAAAGTTAATTGATGTCAATGTCTCGTGTCATCACCCCCGGCAGGAAAGTGCACGCGCAGCTTTGGACACATTTCCCTCTCAGTGTTTTACACGCTAGCAGTAAATATCTCCACGAGCACCTGTAGCTTCGGGAAACGTATCAAAGCGGTCTTCTTCTCCCTTATAACTCTTCCCTTTCATTCCAACCACAGTCCTTGTGACCGTTCTCTGGACTCCCTCAGGTTTTCGCATCGCCCTCTTGATGCGTGGACAGGCTGTCCCTCCCCCACACCCCACGGTTGGTCAGACGTGTGCAAAAAACAACGTCACCAAAGTTCTAGACACAAGCCTGCCGCTTGATTGTCCCTAGTGCACCATAAGTCCCGGTCGTGAGATCCTTGGTCTTGAGTGATGCCAAGGGGAAAATATCCGAATCTCATTCACCTTCTGCCCATCTCAGCAACCGTCTATTTATTTCAACCATCCTCCGAATATGTATACACACACGCTCTCGAAAGTATATCGGCGGAGCCCATTTGGAAGCCTTCTCAATCGCCGGCATAAACCGGTCTGTAGAGAACTCTGACCCTCTGTTGACCTCATGGCGCGTCGGATTTTAAGACTGTCAGCGTACACTGAGCTCGGCGATGCGATGATTCCAGGGAAATTATGAATAAGGACCAAAAACAGTAGTAGGCCCGGCACCGAGCCTGGGGGAACTCCGCTGGATACCTCTCATCAAGGAGGGTGAGTCGCGTCCACACTAACCGAGTAACTGCGCCTGTAGCGGAGACCCTATTGAATTGTCGGTCAACGAATCACGTTCACACCGAGTTGCATATAATCTGGGTCAATAATGTATATTTCTCGACGCATTTGTGAGATGCGAGCTTAGGTATGCGCGATCATCGCAGTTAATTACAGGCTATGGAAAACTATGAATAGTTGAATAACACGATGAGCGTAAATCCTGTCGACAAGATAGCGTAATCAGGAAGCAAAGGACAAAAGAGTTTGCTGCCCACACTAGGAAAGATATTAGTTCGCTCGCCTCACAAGTTCAGCCAAATGATGTGATGTTAAACTACTTACCCTTTCACAAGGTCATGCATGGGCCGACGTTTCAAATAGTTCAAGGTCATGCAGGATAAATGCATATTCAAGAGAGTTCACCTCTACTTGACATAAATGGCGTCGGAAAAAATGTTGCAGTAAGTCAATTTGGACAAGGGGGGACGGAAAAATTCAAATTCTGACGGACCGTTGGACAGACTGTTGACTCCAGCGTCGACTTCTTGAAAACGTCCAAAGGTTTAAATTTTCGCAATTTTTTTGTTGGATACGGGGCTTTGTGCGGCCACTCGTTGCAGAATTTTTCTCGCACACCAGATGTCACATGTTAAATAAGTAGATATGATGTGGTCACACGTAGTGTGATAATTAATGTGATATGTATATTTTTGGACAAACGTTTCATGCGATAATGAGATTTTCGTTCGGTAATAAAGTATATATGGTTGGCAAACAGTTTTTGTGGTAGTTCGCAGTATTTGCGTGGCCAGCAGCCACTTCTGAAGTGATTATCGTATGACACTCAAAACTGCGCACGAAGTTCTGACGGCACTTTGCTTCGAAAAGGCCGATACTTAAGCTAAAATCCGTAGTTCGCAACATGAAGAAGCCGTTGAGTGGTTAAAAAGGAAGGCCTGAGGCAATAAAGGCAGTACAGTGTGTGGACTGAGGTTTCCATGGGATTGTGTAAGGTATATGGCAGGGTGTTGTTTCCACAATTTCCTACGGAGAGTTTCTGGTGTTAGTCAGTAAACCGCTAACACCGGCTACCATCAGTTATATTCCGGAAGCTCACGTGGACCAACGGATTATTACGAATGGGCACACATATATATAGCGGGAAAACGTGTATGAGCACCATAAACCTGTTTTTTTATGCGTGTTCTGAATGTAACTCTGTAGGAGGTCACTCTGATGACTTCTTAAAAAGCTGCAATTTTACATTTTCCAAAAATCTGCGAGAATTTATGCACAATAGTGTGCATGAATGATGATTTTGATAGTTCACCAAGGAAGATGATTTTGGTCTTCCAAATGTTTCGTGAGTGTGCGATGGATCAAATGAAAGATTGGGTGGGAATGCTATAAACTGTTTCGGGTAGGCGTTTACAACGGCTGAATGATAGCGGGGAACGGTATGTGATTCATATGCATCTGGCAGTTAAATGTTTCCCGGGCAGCAGTCAAGAGGATTAACAGAGGATGCACACAGTTTGAAGAAAGACGTTTTGTCTGTTGGTGTAAAATAGCTGTACAGGCCCTTTTTGAAACGGTGAATGCTGTTACTGGTTCTGATTTTCTTCGGAAGTTTATTCGAAATATCAGAGCACTTTACGATAAAGAAGTAAGCAGAGATCTTTTTCCAAGCCAACAAGGTTGGTAATGTGAAACTTTCATTTCTTAGGCCTTTGGGGAGCTGCGATGGTAATGAACGGCAAACGTTGTAGTAATGGTGTGACTATCCTTTTGTTTAGTGCTAGCTACGTTTGGGTTGCGACTGCCGTTTGCACTCTTTTTGCTTCCAGCTTTGAAGGTGCCTAAACGTTCGTATGGACGAGTAAGGAAGACGAAAGTACCCTGCGCACAGGACCGGCTCACACTGCGCGCTTGGCAGTCGTTCCGCCGTGTTATCACTTTGTATTCTTATTCGCTCGCCCACGCCTTTTCCGTGTGTTGTCAATACACACCCGGTTTACCCGCCGCGTTATTTTTAACCGTCCGCCTTTTTTCGGTCGATTCTACAATGCTTTCCGAACGTGTCAGTTTATACAGGTCTGTGGTGGGAAACTTTATTATTCGTACCTAAAGTGGCTCAATACTAAATGTTTGACAGCGTTCCATATAGGTGAGTGTGGATTAATATCCTGATAAGCTTATCAGGTAAATGGCAGCAAATGAATGTGCAGTAATCAAACTGAAGTCCGGCACATATTTTGTGAGGAGCAATGCAATAATTGCCTTTCTCAATATTCGACAATAGAGAAGGTAACTTATCTTCGAAACGGTTAACTCGGTGCCGAGTTAAAAATATACAACAAAACTAAATCTCTCATTTCGCAGATGGAAAATCTTCAGAAATTGAAAAATGAATGCTTCCACATAACAAATTGGACAACTAGGGGACGCTCATTGATGAGAAGTGATAAAACGGAGTTGAACCCAGTCAGACAAATGGTCACTTTTTCGGTCAAAGCAGAAAGATTGCTCGCGGATCGGGAAATATGAGAAATTATTAGCTAGTAAAAAAATCTACGGAGGGAGAATGTCTAATTTTAACAGTTAGAAAGGGTTCAGAGTGAACAAGACTAAGGGAAACGGTTGCAGTGGCCGGTGTGAGAACCAAGATAATTATTTTTTCTGCGATTTCTTCATACGTTTGAGGGTGGACGCCAAGGTCACCCAGATCCAGTCAACCTGTCCGTTTAGATGTCACCGATTTTCTGTCAACTTGAAAGGCAGTCACTGAAAACATGGGGTTACAGAGACCAACAAGAACAGAGTAAAACAATTATCTAACAGAACAGAACAAAATATTAATCTAACGGCTTCGTAAGTGAGTAAGAATCTACTAACACTGAAAAGGTCCCTAGATGAGCAGCCGACGACCGTGTCGTTTCAATGGTTGGTAGCCCTGTAAGAAGGGGGGTGTTACCTAAGTAAAGTCCGGGGTCGAAACTTGGAGAGATTCTTGTCGTGACCCCTCAGACTATTATTAACAACTGAGGTCAAGAATTGTTGCATCAGTCCTGTGCTATGCAAAATGTACGTAAGGATCAAGTCGCCGTGGAGTCTTCGAAATTCAAGTTGATAAAGATCAAGGACTTCAAGACGAGAATCATGGAAGAAATGCAGCAAGGTAGTGATAAATTTGGTGCCTACTCACTTGACATGTTTGATGGCAAGTATGTCCTTCTTCAGTCCGGTGCATACGACTTGACTAGCATACTCAAACAGTTGTCTGATGTAGACTTCGCAGAGCAATTGGACGGCATTCACATCAAAGGACTTGAGGCTCGTAGCCGGTAGATGTCCAGTTTTTTGCACCAGTGAGCTCAGGTGATCTTACCGTACTACGACAAATAAAGAAGCAAAACCTTCTTTCAACAGTGTTTTGGAATCTTCAGTGGTATGTAGAACACAGCATATTATTGAAAGAGCAACGAGAATAACCCCGGTCAAGTCCTCAACAGGACCATGCAAGCGATCTCTCGGGTGCCAGAAGTTGAATGATGGAGGGAAGCAGTACTGGAATCAGCGTCAGCAACCATAAGATTGACAACCAAATACCTAGATCTGTTTTTTCGAAGTCAACTTCCGCGACATCTACTAAACTGTGTGCAACTTGTATCACTAGTAGGCTCCCGGAGTCTCCTCCGGGAGACATGTGCACGCTTGCTGCGGTTTAAAGGGAGGCTCCAGTCATCCGACCGGCACTCAACGCGTTCAAAGTTGGCCTGCGGTGTACTGATATCACAAGCATTCCAGATTCTTACATCGTCAGCAAAATTGAGGGCATTACTAGAACTTAGGCCAGAAGGCTCAGTGATGTACAATAGAAACAACAGCGGACCGCGTACAGGTCCTTGATGAACCCTAGCGGAGATTGCAGAGGGAGAAGAAAGGCCCGAGCCGATCCTTACTCTGAAAGTCCTGTTACCGAGAAATGATGTAGTTCAGTGGAGGACTTCTCTTTGGATGCCGCGCAGTTTATTTTTGAAGAAACTACCACCTTTCAAAACTTAAGGAAACAAACAAGTCAAACGGGAAAATATTACAGAAGAAATCAGTAAAGTCAGCGGGTCCAATCTCCCCGTTGGAACGGGACCGGTGACGCCAGGTGGCACGGTGTGCTTAAGAGTCTTCCGTGTGGACCTTTGTTTAAGTCTACAAAAATGATGTGGAGTTACGTATTACTGGTTTATGTTTCAATCTAGCGTTTTCCTGCCAATCGTGAGTTGGTCAGATAGAAGTGGTCTTGAAAAAACCATGCTAACGTGTGTTGTAACTCATTTGACTGACGATACGTTCCGAGCTTCCTGTTCGGCGAACGCTTCTCATGCTTTTTGGCAACAGTGGCATAACTCACTGGTCAACAACTTGTCGGAAGTCTGTGGCAGCCGAATGCCTTTTTCACCCCAGTGGAACTTGACCACGCTACAACAACGACTTGAGCATTTGAGTTAATGGCGCTGCTCGGACATCCACACATTTCCTTAGCACTAGTAGATAAAAACTATCGGGGCTCAATAACCTCCGGAACTCGAGAGTTCCTAGCTGACCTAAAACTTCCTCTTCGTTGATCTCCTTCGCCTCACTCATGTAGTCTTCAGAACCACATGAAAGAGTTGGTGATGCCTCATCGGAACACCAAAGCTTCCGCATTCACCTTTTTAATTTTCTCTTTCTCTCTCTCCAACGATTGTAGACAAGCATATTCTCCTCCTCGTCTGCCTTCGTAACCAACCATTTACTCCTTTGACGGTTTTTGTGAGTATATTGCGTGGCGATCCTCCTAATCTTCAATCTGTTGTATTGGTTGCGATTAACTATGCATCGTCTGTGTCTCCATCCAGTAATCTGAAATAGTCTCCATGTTTGGTTTCGTCGTTCAAGACGGGTCGTTGACCCCAGATCAAGCCGTGTTTGATATTGGCAACAAGGTCGGAGGAGCCGAATTGGTGCAGAGATACAACAGGATAGTTGCAATGAGCTCTTGTTATCCATCCATTTATAGTGCGCATAAAACCTTGCCGTCACCGGGATTTGCTTTACCTCGCAGCTCGGCGAAAGATATTCGCCAGATAGTATCACTTACCGCCACCCCTACTGTTGAAGCGCTGTGTTGTCTCCAGTGGGTCGTGAGGACTTCCTGATCACTACCTCCCAGTGATGAAAAGTGATGCTGGGGGTTGATGTTCAACTCTGTCGGTCATCGTAGGTCTTGTGGGCATACAGACATGCTGATGCAAATAACAACCCAACGGTTTTCCCGTGTAGGCCTCAGAAGACTGCAAATAGCGCCGAAGTTTCCAGTGGGTGCTTGGCGCGTTGAAGTTGCTCATGTATAGATGGCGGCATACCGTTGAAACTTCTTCGACAGCAAGGTCGGTTGTAGACCGGATTTCCTGTGGAAAACAATCGTCGTCCCATAACTCCCGAGAAACAAGCTACTTTGAAATACAGGCTTTCGTAGCGGCCGTCCCTGTCGGCAGACACCGCAGTGATTGTGGCTGGACTACCTTTTTTATGCAGGTGATCACGCTCACTTTCGCCCGCACAGACGGTCTGCTGAAATGTAAGGGCTGGTATTTAGGGACAACCAGCTGAGCTTCCGATACCTGGCCTTTTCATCAGGTTTCCGTGGGTGCCACCAGCATTGGTAAATAATGGTCAACCCAATGTTCTAACCCATCCTGCTTGTTCCACTTCAAGTATTATTATACACTATAAGTCCATGCGATCAGGACTCGTTTACGGCATCACGACAGTCGCGTTGTTGGAATTGCGTACCCATTTTTAGTCACGGCCCCTGGCGAATTATCGGGAAATTTTGAATCAACAGGCCTCGTTAACCATCAGCCTCACGATCTCGTTATTCTTCTGGGATTGCCCTGAGAAGTTCTTTCACTTCGGGTAGACATATCGTACAATAAGAAACTATCCTTTTAATTAGTGAGCGCGGTTAAGAACTGTTGTGGCCGCGTTCTTAAAAAGGAAGATTATTTTTAACAGTTTGGCAAAAGTTTCGGGGTTTTTCGGGTGCCGGTTTACTCTAAGTAGGACTACCACAGATCCGTTTGTCACAACCTCATCTTTATTCTTAGTAACCGTGCTCTCCAAATCCAATCAAAGTTTGACTAGGTCATGGTTTGTTTACTGCGGCGATTATTTACGCTGGGTTCGGGACCGTTAACCGTAACAGCACAACCATCACTTGACGTTAACTTATGAAATGGGGCTGTCGCTGCCTTCACGTAACTGGTGCAGTTAGTAACAAGCGAAAGACTAGTGTCAGCGATCATAAGTACTCCTTGGTTCATATTCTGCCTCACAAGCGGTAAACCTTTAGGCTAAAGGCTGGCTATCTTCTTCCCCTGTACAAATGCTGGCCTACGAGTATGGTCGGTAGCAGGACTTTCGTGTCCAACTTTTTCCTCAGGGAACGTTTAGTAACTGAGGTATTGCGTGCACCGAGAAGCAAGCATGTGACAGTTATACCACTGTCAGACGATTTTTCTCGCAGGTGACAGCCTGACGCCGATGCGGTGGAAATCAAATTAATGAGAAGTCACCTGATCTGAACGAATTCTTCTGGGGAAGTTGGTTCTGCAATTTTGGAAGCGCGAACGTGATGGGGCTATCCATCACAAGTTTTGTATTGCCGAACATGTTTGCTTTATACGGTGTGTTTCGCACCAATAAAACAAACATTCTGGTCCAAACAAAAGCAATTTGTTTCTGGGACAGCCTGTAGAAGATATGTCACCAGTCAATGGAACCCGGAATTTGCCGGGTTTTGTGGGGGAAGAAAAAATGAGTTTAATCCCTATATTAATTTTTATCTTTAAAACTTGACAAACTAACAGTACGCAAGAAAGTTCAGACCGCACATCAAGGCGAAGGGGACGAAAAGCATGGAGATGGATAATTTTTCTTAATTTAGCAGAACTGGGTGTCCTCAGAGGCTCACTGGGCAAAGAAGCTGGATGATGTTTGGTTCACTCCGCTCCATCCTGGTAACTTAGAGGAACTGAGACAAACGTCCAGGAAGACATATTCTTAACCAGTCAAATACCAAACCAATACTGCAGCAGGCATCTTAAATCGGTCAACTACAGAAGTCTTGTCGATAAAAAAGAATGCTGAATAGACAAGCGAAGTATGTCGGTTTAATTTTAGTAATGTGACCTATCGATCAGCATATTCATTAAATTAACAGGACAGGGTCTGTATAGTAACTAATGTTCACTGAGATGGCGAGAAGAGCGGTGTGCTGTTCGAGACAAGATTATCTTCTTCGAGAAACGCAAAAATGAGTTTGCGTATTATAGCGGTACCAATCAATGTGGTTCATTCAACCAGAAAAAAGGCATGTCGAATAAAAACAGGATACACCTTCGAAGAACGTGCGACCAACTGGTTATCAATATGGTACTTGGGGTGCTAACCGCCAGAGCAGATGAAATATAGAAAATGGCACAAAGTAACAGACGCTTACAAATGTGAAGTCCTCTCCCAGGGCTTTTGTGAATGGTGGCAGAAGGAAACGCTCGTTAAAGAAGGAGTCACAGGTTATACTCAATTAGGTGTTCGAAGAATTACGCAATGCCATCCGTACGCATACTGACGAAAGTTACAGAGGTAACGTCAGTTATTGTTCGTATCGGGCTGTCATACAGGGGTGGATTCGTTGGGGGTGTTAAGGTTTATGGAATGGGATGGCTCTGACATAAAAACGAGGGTTCGAGACAATCTACAGAAAGAGTAGCGCGTTTACCGACCACGAAACATTATTTCGGCGGATTGCCCTGTACATGTCGCCAAAAACCTATTGCAGCGGCTTTCGCGATGTGTCGTTACTTACGAAAGGGAAGTGGCGGGTGTTCAGCCGCGATAGCCTCTGGTCACGGCACTGATGTTCACATGTATAACGTGCGTCGCTTGTGTGTTCCAATAGTTGCTTCACACAGCCAACAGACAGGGATGCGGTAGCTGCTGGACACACAAATCCGTCAGGAAGGCGCAGCGCAGTTCCACGGACAATTTCTAGTGCAGTGATGACTACATCCTCTTTAGTTATACGACTACCGTACAAAACTAATGGAAGTAATCCATTCCATTTGTGTCGTCCTACTGGACTGATCTTGACTCTTCTGGTCGGCGATGAAAGCGTTCCATCAATTTATTTGAACGAAGGTAATGTGCTATTGCGAGTATGTGAAGATAACACGGGAGTTGTTTTAATCCGTGAAACAGACCGGGATAGGTGTGGGTAACACGTTTTATCGTTATGGCATGCTGGGCGCTGAAATTCGCGATCCAGTGTTTGACAAATGCCTTGATCCTTAGTCAGGACGGTCATGAGCTAACGAGTAAATCTATCGACCACTGTTGAGATACACATGAAATCATTTGAAGGAGCGAAGAGCATACAATACCAGTGTGCACATGACTAGAGCGTACGTCGGAGAAGATAGTAAAATCGTAACTAGACTCGTGATGAGGTGCTTACTGGACCTTGCTCTACTAGTAAGATATGCACTAGTGAGTTCGGGGATGTAGCTTTTCAGCATGTGGTGGCCATACAAAAGGGGTTGTAATGAGCTTGGCGGTGGCGGCTTACTTGGGTGGACAGTCTCGGGACAGGATACTTCACCGGTTACGATTTCGGTGTTGCTATTACCATGCCGTATATCCAATGAGTTAAAATCGAGGTATCGAATCATTCCTGGCAAGTGTACTTAATGCTTGTCACACGAGGCGCACAATAATGGTTTAAGGTCGGTAAAGATGGCGGAATGCCCACCTTCCGGTAAGTTCCGAAAGTGTCTGACGCTCAGGTGGAGAGCCACTCTTGCGCACGGAAGGGACGTATTTCGCCTATGTTGACGGTAGCCCTTTGAGATAAAGACAAGTGATAGGGGTTTACCATTCAAAGGCTACTGAATGACATCACTAACTGTTGGATTGGAGGCATCAGTTGGAGGCATCATAAGAGGCTGACATGTTTGAAGTCCGAATGAAAATAATGAAATCTTGCAGTATAACTGAAAGCTTCTTTAGCACCCTGAAACGCTTGTACTGCGTCCGTGATCAGTGTGATCATTTTCTTGGACCCATCGAGTGCATGTCACAAAGGTGAGCGTGCCCCCCGGCAGAAATGTTGGTCGTAGGCCGTAAGTTCCTGAGCTGTCGTGCTAGGGAAAACATTTTACCTGGAAAAATCGTCTTAATAGCTCGGTACCTGGTGCAGAAATTGAGATCGTCAAAACCTGCGCCATGGACCCATATCCGTTTGTTTTAACTGACCGTTGATAGAAAACTACTTATCTTAATTGTTTTTCAGAAATCGGTATGGCTGCTGCTGTTGTGTTCGATTGCGTGTGGCAATGTTAACACAAGGATGCTGGAGTTATTTTTTGTTTGGTTATTCATCTTGTAATTTGCTTATTCTATTTTCAGTTGCTATTTTTTTATTTCTAGGAGATGGATTATATTGCGACTTTCAAGGCGATGTTTGGGGATCGCGAATTTTGCACTTTCTCCCACTATCAGGGGTCTTTCCAGAAGTACATGGACGAGGTGGACGTTATTTGTGTTCGTGGGACAAGCCGTAGGTCGCAAACTGCTTTCAAGTACGATAAGGTAAGGTGTCATCGTTTCCTGACAATCGTGCAAATTTATTATCGTTGTATGAAGTTCCAAAGGCGTAGGAGTGCGTGCAGGGGTATCCAATGTGTCTAATGGGTTAACTGTTGCTAGATTTAACGAATCATTTCTCGCGACACATGTTGCAGATCGCCATTTCATGTGGTCCGACGAGATACTTGTCTGGTTGTGAACTTTTTCGAGTTGGAGCACAACCACTTTGTGAATCGTTTGCTTTATGATTCCCACCCCACGAATCGTGGACTCACCGTCGGCAAACTGAACGAATGCCGGGTCTGTTCTAGTACGGTTCACCAACTGCTGACATTAAGCGGTATGTAGCGGACGTTTACGGGAAGTTTATCACAACCGCTGAGGTTGGAAACATCCGCCACAAGTTAAAGCCTGCTATATTGGGTGAGTTTGTTGCATAGGATTGATCACGGAACGTTAGAGGACGCCGATGAGATGCTGTCGGCAATTAGTGCGGTAGGTGTGGTGCGCAGCATGAGGGCTGAAGACAACAGATATACGCATATCTACTTTGCTCAGCGAACGTAGATTGAACTATTCTGACTTTTCCTGCATGTTGTGAATGTGGATGCCACTCACGGGACAAACAGGCACAAGTATGCCATTGTATATTTCCTCATACTATGGAAGTTGGAACATATATCAGTTCATCGTGACAGACGGTATTTGACACGGCCGACCCGTGATGTGCGGGTACGTTCGTAGTGAAAAGTATGCTTCACTGCGTGGACTTCGCAATTTTACGGGAAATGATGGGCGACCACACCGAGGCGAAAACGTTTGTTATGGATAGGATGGCTGCGCAAATGAGGGCAGCCCATGTGGTGTTCGGTTGCTACATTCTACTATGTTACTTTCATGTGCGTGATGCTGCACGTAAGCATGTAAGTAGGCAAAATTAGTTCGTCATTTTTGTTAAAAGACAAATTCTTTGCAGTTGTTTTCTCTTCCACCCAATGGCTGCGAAAGACTATGATGAAGTGCAAGTTTCGCCCTCACACTGTTTACCGTAGGTTCAAACTTGATTTGTATACCATCGGCTGAACGGACAGGAAGTTTCTGAATTATTCGTCGTGTAATTGGCTGTACATCAAGCCTGAGTGAGCCATCCATGCGCAAGGCGATGTTATCCGCTTTGGCAATAGAAAGAATAATAGACTGGAGAACGCAAACGTATGGTTGAAGAAGAGAACGCATCGAAGATACATCCTAGCTGTTGCCATTCAGAAAATATGGAATCACAGCGAGTGGCTTATGCGGAGTATGAAATACAAGCGACTTATGGGTGCGACCGTCGTGAAGTTGTGGATGTTGACTGGTACGTGAAAAACATTCTGCGCAGAATGACGACGTTTGCAAATCACTTTGTTCAAAAACGTCTGAAGGGACGGACTCTACGACTCCCTTTCGAAACAATATCTGGGTGTAGGACAAGCGGTTTTCCAATAATCACCTTGAACATGGCGGCTTCCTGCGCAGCAAGATGGTAGCGTCGTGGATAGCGTAGAGGGTACATGTGAATGTACTTTTTACCGTACAGTATGACTCTTATGCACACACATTCCGTCGGTGTTTTGGAAACATTTCTATCCCCACGGTGAGGTCTTTTGTAATTTTAATTTCCCTTCACAAAGGTCGCGTCCCCATTCATGATCGGTGCCTGGCGGAGTATAACTTACTAATACGACGGTTGGTGGGACCGCAACTTCAGCCGTTTGCTGCAGCCAGTTTCAACCGTCACTATAAAGCCCTTCCCCATGTACTTGAAAAAACTACACTACTGCTACAGCCGCATGGCGGTGACTTGCATTAACAGCATCACTGCTTTTGCCAGTAAGATGGTGGAACGTGCAAAGACTGGCTTACCATTATATGACTTCCCCATGGACTCAGCTGCAAGCGGTGTTCAACCGAGGTGGATGAAGAAGCCTGAATCAACGTTGCCGTGTGGACACTGTGGTGATCCGGTACAGAAGGACAGCCAGTGGCGTGATGCCGATCAGCTGATTTTTCACTCCAAATGTATCCAAATAGCAGGCATAAACGAGTGTCCGCTCCGTGGCAAACAGCTTCAACCCCAGTCGCCTGATAAGTGCCCGTTTCAAATCCTTTTTTTGTCGGTTACATCTACCTCAGCCGTTGTTCGCGCTTCCCCAGTGACTATGGAGCGCAAGCCCTGGACACTACCCACAACGAATGTTGACTTACATCGGCCCGCTGACAGTGTGCCGCTTGCACACGGACTGAAGAGAGCGCGAATAAACATCACCCGGAGCGACTATCCTGTTGATATAATTGCAGGAAGTAAGTTCCTTCATATATGCGTCCACATATTTCTTGCAGATATCACATGCAGTGAACGACATAATAGTGAAGATTTCACCTGGTACACCGTTTCAATCTTCCGGGAGGACACCCACAACACGTGAAAACCAAAGGCTACATTTTGTGCTGAAAAAAGACGGAGGTAGCATGTACATTTGATTAGAGTTATCAAATACATAAACCAGTATTCTGTCTCCACGTTGTCGTCCCCAGTGACTTCACTCGTCCGCCTATGGGTCTGGCATAATTCGTGAGACAGGGCAAGTGAGCGGGGCAGTTATAAATGTATAAACATGGAGTGGATTTTGGCATAACTCGTAATGTAGGACAAGTGAACGGAGCACTTACAAATGTATAAGCTTGGAGTAGAAATTTGCATAGTTGAAGTCAACTGGGCATTGCAGCTTTTAAGATGAATACATTCAGCATAATTAGGCGTTGATCATAGCTTAAGTCAACTGGACGGAGCAGCTATGAATTATATCACGTACTACACACTTAGGTGTTGATCATAGTTCAAGTCAAATGCACGGAGCAGATAACAATGTCAGTGTAAGACATATAAATCGGAATTACAAACACCTGCAGTAATGTCGACGTATACTATATAATGGAGAACATTTTTCGTATGAGACAAGGTGAAAAGCAGTTTGCCAATCACGTTTCCAGGATTTCCCTTCCGCTGAATAGTCTGCTGAAGATATGAATGGAACTGCCGTTCGTTGACTGTGTTTCGTCTGTTCCCTGGGCAGACCACCATCAACGCTGAGAATATTATGTTATTCGGGAAAGCCCAGTGTAACAAAATTGTGAATGCCTCTTCTAGCGTAAAACGGATATTTCCAAATATGGAATATTTTCGAACGGGATAAAGTCGCTGACAAAGTTCACACTTCTGTCGATAGTCTGCTCAACGTGTTTGTACTTCATGTTTAAAATACTGGTGTGCGGCCACGTCGCTAAGGGCGTGTGCGATGACGGGGTTGTCGTGGTAATTATGTAGTATGCGTCAACACTGGTAGCTGCTCCGTCCAGTTGACTCAGGCTATGATCATTGCCCAAGTGTATATTATGCGTTGACACCAGTAGCTATTTCACCCAGTTCACTTAAGCCATGATCAACGTTGATAGGATGAACACGTGAGAAAGCAGTATAAACGTGTATTTAGAAAGTTGGGAATGAGTTATAATGATCTCCTTCAGTTCTGGCCAAAAATGAGATAACACACTGACAGTCCCCAATGAGCTATTCAGCCGGCGAGAACATGGACCAACATTCATCGGAATCATAGGCGTACATGGTACGAAGATAGAAGGGTTGTAGCTGAAATTGTAGAAGTGGGAATCATTGTTTCCGTCGGATAAATAACGAGCATCGGAATTGGTCATTATCTGTCACATAAATGAGATTTGACACGTACACATGGCAAGCTACATTCAGGCATGGTCAATGAGCAATAAACAATTCAATACGCACGTTGTTGATGATACACTGGGACGTGTTACCCATATTCACACCGCACCGTGGGTAGAAACAACCAGGTGATAATGTGAGCCGTTTTCCACCGAAAATACTAAAACGGAACCAGGTTGAACATATAAATCGGATAAATGACTAACCAACAAACGTGGCGGCATAGCTTTCATTAGTATTTACTGCGATATTCCGTGTACAATGCAATGCAAACGCAACATGGTCGAAAATTACAAACTTAATTATACCTCCAAAACCACATGAAATTGAGCGTTTCTGAGAGAAGGAAATATGTACCCACCACAAAAATCCCGGTGAAAGCATTTTCAGAACGTAAAATTGGCTGGGAAAGCCAACATGATGCTTTTATCGAAAAAAATGGCGTCGTATATTCCTCAGCAGTAGTGTGAATATGGACCGTTTCTAGGTATAACTGACTTCTCATTACAACAAAATTATCATACTCGATGAAATCAACATACTTGTCCCGTAGTATACATTTTAATATTGCATGGAAAGTTTGAAAAACCTACCTCTGCGCTTAATTGGCCGTTTCCAACTCTTTTCGGCCTTGAAGCGCAATACCCGCGAATTACACAATTGTCCTGATAAGTGTCGTCATCTTTCTAGCTGGGAGTATTCTCCAATGTCATTTTTTTAGCAGGTCACCTCATCTCCATTCCAGCGTACATCCTGATTTCATGGAAAAGTTAACAACAGCGGTACCAACGAATGGTAAAGATGGCGAATACAACAAATGAGACACGAATTACTTGTCTTGTCTTTGTGCATTTTACTACGTTGAAGTGGAGTTTCAGGCGTTCCTCACGCTTGTAGTTTTATAAAAAGCTTGGTACTCACGTTTCAGCAACAGCTCGACTGTCGAAAGTATAATCACGCTCCCCTGTTTAATTACGTTCAAATTTAGATAGGAGCATCTGCTTCCACGTCCATGACATCGTGTTTCATTATATTCTACCTTCCTTTTTCCGAAATTACGTAGAATGTCACTCTGATTCATGTTTGTATTAATCCCTATGCTATAGAACTACCGCACATTTCTTGCTTACGTCTCCGGAAGATTGAAATAAATAAATCTTCTGGTAACAGAATTCTAAGATTTCATAAACTGCAACGTGTCACAAAATTTCAACAAATTCAGTAGCTAGAATATAATTTTTAACTAAAAGATAACAGAGATATTTACGATCTACTGATTACAAGCAGCTCTCTCGGTTTGTGATAATGTGGTGATGAATCAGTGAAAATACTCCACTGTGGATAGCAATGAAAAAATGTGATGGAGCTGAGTTTCTCAGGTCTCCGACGATGACACTATTTTGTAGATCTCGACAGCCTTTTAGGGCTACAAGACTTAGCTAATCCGTTTATAATGAGCGACTTTAATGCACTCAGGATAAACTGGCCGTCAGCCTCCTCCCAGGCATATGAAGGCGGATTCTTGACTTCCTCATTGACGCTGATACGACAAAGAACGTGGACACAACATACCGACGCTCTAACGCGGCATCCTTCTGTTCAGATTTCCTCTCTGCCCAACTTAGTCACCACTGATAAGAACCGCCCGGTAGGCAGTGATTATCAAGCCACCAATTGGACACAGTGATCACTCTCTGCTCATCTTTGATCTTATCTGCTACTAGTCTTGTAACGTGCAATCGAAACCAGCAAGCGCGCACAGGTTGAATTTGAATTGTGTACCAGGGCGTACCGTGCTGGAGAGTATTCGCAAGGAGTAAATGCGCGCATGAGTAGACCGCTGATATGTGTTTTAATATATTCTGAAGGCCAATCAACGGGATATTTCAGAAAACATGAAATGTGCCCATTTTGCTATGGGAAATAAGCTTGGTCTAATGTGCTAAACCTTTTTATCAGGGACGTTAGGGAATTGCAATATTCCGATTTTTAAAAAATGCGTTGGCAAAGTAGCTGAAGCTTGGACTTTGGTTGATTTAAAGAGTTTTAGCAAAAAAAGGATGAAGAACATGCGCAATATAGGTTTTAAAATATTTTTCTGTAAATTGTGCAGTCGATAATTTATTAAACTGTTGATGAGGGCTGACTTACATGTGAGGTTGTCTTATCAACACCATGTGTAACTGGAAACATTGAGTATTTAGAGACACTGTGGGCAAGTAGATACGACTGTAGTAGGTGATTTCCGAGCACATTGTGAGCTTCAGTCTGTGTGGTCTGATTACCATCATTACTGCTCACTGTAATCCGGCGTAAGTTGGCTTGGAATTATGGAGGCCAGGAATTGGGTGAAATTATGAAGTCACATGCACCACATAATACGCTGAACCTCATAGTTCAAAAATTGAACGCAATGACGTTTGTGCTCGACAGTCAGCCTACGTACACTCTATAGTCACAACGCAAATGAAGGTGAAAGGAAACTGGAAGTGTTGGAATTCATTTAATACAAGTACGTCACTGTGTGCATTATCCCAAGTGGTTCATTGTTGACTTGTTGCTTTCCGTTCTGCCTCAGTAAAAGCCCTCTTCGTGCTGCGTCCACGTCTGAAATTAAGCATTAGGGAGCTTCAGAGATGTGGCATAACTTATCATGACCAATGGCGTCCGTGACGTCACTTGGTACTACTTTCACTTGGAATCGTTTGCGCGGGCGCACAACACGGAACTCATCGACCGACGTAAATGGGTCATCAGTAGTCGCGGGCGCTGGACGGGGTCTCTTTAAATATCGGAGGTAATAAGTTGTTTGACGTGGATGCAACTAAAACCGAATAATTCATGAAATAACAAAGTACCTGGTGAGCGGTTGCAGTTATCCAGTGTAGAACGGGCAGTGCGATAGATCAACATTGTTCATATATTCTGAGTAAAAATTACTCGGTCGCTATTGCATTGGTAACCATTCATGTTAACAGGATCACCACAATATCCGCAGGGCACCCCCATGTTAACATTCTCCCCCCATTTTGGTTGCCTCGTACCACAGGATGGAACAAGGGCTAAGTCCGCCTGTGGTAAGGCCGCCTTAACTGTTGCGATAGCCTGGTGCTTGAAAGCTATAATAGCATTAAAAATACGGCTGCCAGGCCTGGGATTAACATCCTGCAGCTTCGCCAACCCCTGTCGCAGCATTCTGTAATCTAGTTGAAATGGAGGGATAACAGCGACAGCTACCTGTCGGCGAAACATGCTGCTTTTAGGCAGATTGTATTCCGGAAGCCGCCGTCGATGGATTGCAGAGGGCCTAGAACAAATGCAGTTTTGTTGAAAACAGTCCACTGTATGTTTCATCTGAAAATAAAAATTGACACTACATAAGTTGCGGTTACCTTGAACTCGTCTTGTTGTTTACAATGTAGTAGGGGAGCACGATTACCAATGGGCTTCAACACTAATTGACTGGCGAAGGTCATCAGCCGAGACAGTATATTCTTGACGTATACGTCGACGCTAACCATCTCACAGCGGTCACAACCATAGGCGCACTGCATTTCAAACTCCCGCATTAGCCACTCTCTGTGAGACCAAATTTTACTGATGGCCGTGGCTGAATGATCCCGTGGATAAGTGCACTTCTTAAGTCGCCCATTGGCATTCTCCAGACGGTTGTTTGTTCGGTTTCCGAGATGAACAACGTCCGATTGTGCAAGGATTGCTCACTTAGGTTTCATATAAAGCAAATTGTACATTAGGTAGTTCATAAACTTTGGATCTGCGCGTCTGATTAACGCAACATCTTGGTTGAACTTTAACTTTTAATGGACGAAAGTTTTCATCCATTCTTCTAAGTTATATAAAGTTGCCATACGATGAAACAAATAGAGACTTCTAAATGAATTTGTCTGAATAGAGATTATGGGCTTAACGACACCAACTTACGCGTTTCCTCACTGCATCTCCAACATGGAAATAACATTATGTCGCACCCAAACACGATTCGCGCTGCTCGCATTTGGGTTGCCACTTTATCCACCACAAACGTTCTCACATTTATGTGATCCTCCATCACATCACGAAATATTTCGAACGAACGACGGAGGGAAGCGTACTTTTCACTACGAACATAATCACACATCACGGGTCTTCCATGGCCCATCCTGTCCGTGACAAGAAACTGATACAGCTTCAAACTACAACCGCAAATGTGAACCGATAGATGATCTACTTGTGACGGTTGCTTCCATGTGTAGCATCGACGTAGGCCACATCGGAGAAACGTCTGAACACCTGTTTTTGCTCACCCCGCGCAAAAAATATGTGCGTGTATCTATTTGATGACAGAATACGCCATTTTTCTCTAAGTGATCAAGAATTTGGGATAGGTTTTCTGCAGCATCAATGTACGCAAACCAACTAACTTATTGTCGGAGGTGTTAAACGATGACGGATATCGAAACTACCCATTGTCTTTATATACTTGTCATAAACATCTGCGGAATACTGCCTTAACCACACACTTAGAGTGTTTTACTCGAACAAATGCCTAGAGTCGTTCACTTCACTTGCAATGAACTAGTGATTCAATGGGTATACATCGTACAGTAGGGCAGTCAGGTCATGATTGCGTTCTAATGTAAAACAGCTAACAACCAACATCGTTTTCCCCCTAGCGACGTTAAAGCGTGATTGGCAGGATGTATCACTAGAACTGAACGATCGAAAGTAAGTGAACTCAGCTCACTAAACAAGTCTAAATCAGCGGCTTTCGCTCTCACGTTGCTTGCACTTGGTACGCCGGTGCGCCATCTGCCACGTAACTTCTGTAGTACTCACACTCACGTTATCATACTTCAAGCGTCCATTACTTGACTTTTTTCTTCAACCAAGCAGGTTCAAAATACTGTAGTCCTTCATATATTTTTCTCCAGACAACTTCGAAACCCCTACAAGCTAGAAAATTTACCGTCCTCGAATAGATCTTTGAATCCCTGCATAAAATTCACCACATAGAATCAAATTTATAAACAATAAATCATTTATCAACATACGACGGTTAACCGATAACCGAACATTACCAGCTACTCCACATGAAAACGCATAAGTGCAATCACAACGCCACCATTAATAACTTCAATCTTTGCGCCAAATAAAGGACGAACCAATTAGAGATCGGTCAAAACAAACCATTCGATGCTGGTGATCACCTTTGTCCCAAAAACTGATGATTTTCAACTTCTTGAGCGATACCAGCGAAATATTGCCAGATATTCACGGATCTCCTGTAAATTCGCTGTTTTACGACAGATCTCACTCCCTATGGGTAACTTTCATTGCGTGCTGTCGTGTTGTCGGCGCCGGTTCAGCTTTCGTTTGCGTAATTTGCGTTCGTGGCTTACTGGACCTTTGGCTCATGCTCGTTTCTTGTTTTCTTTTACGAGGTCGTTGTTGGAACCCCTACCTTAGAAAAACCCCGTCTCCCGGTGTTTCCGCACTGTCCCAGAGTTGGTCGGTAAGTGTAACGGACAATCAGTGTTGACGGCCGGCTTGCATGTTACATTTTGGCGACCCTGTCATGATGGAAGAAATGTAGTGCCAGTATAATATTGGTAGTGTGATAGATAAAAGGATTGTCGGGATCAAAAAGTGGTATAAGGAAAAGAGTATCAGGATCAGGAGAAAAATTTTGAAATAAAAACAAGTGTTAGAAAAGAAGTTCCCGGTAAATGGGCGAAGGGCCAACAGGCAATCTATGTCCCCTGCCGAAATGAGCACCAGCCGGCTTTTAGAGGATTTGGAGCGCCGGGGACGGTGCTCAACGAATAGGAGAGTTGTGTAACGTGCGGTTGAAAACAGCAAGCGCGCACACGTTGAATTTGAATTGTGTAGCAGGGCGTGTTGTCAACGCTGGTTTAGTTTTAATTTGTGTAAGTCGTGTGCATGGCTTACTGAGCCTTTGGCTCATGCTTGTTTCTTATTGCTTCCTCTTACAAGACTGCTGTTGGAACCCCTAATTTGGAAGAAAGCTGCCCCCCAGTGTCTCTGTGTTGCCCCCAACGTTGGTCTGCAGGTGAAAAGGACAACGAGAATAAAGTCAACCGACCTGCATGTTACAGTTATAACATCCGGCAAAAAAATCCACAGTTCGAAGTTTTGGTCAAGCTGATTTTGACGGAGTAAGCAATCACCCAGGTTCATTTCCTCCTGATTATGACTTCTTGGACCGGAACCACCGCAATTTTCACTGCGCAAGTGAGAAAGCAGAAAACTTATTTGAAAGGCAGAAACTGCGTACTTCCTCTTCTTGGCCACCTCTTCCGCGTAGAATACGTCGTCTCCTCGACGGCCGTTCCCGCTCATTCGCAAAGCATAGGATTACAGTAAACTAGGAGGACCTAAGCGCGTTCCATATGATATGAAACATATGTAAACGAGAGATTCGTGAGCACACCAACCTCGTACAAGAAAAAATTTCCTCAGGGCCCGCGAGGAGAAAACTCCTTATTAAAGCGTATGCGAAGACTAGGAAAGAACAAAACTCTCGACACTTTCTTTGCAACCGGCAGACTGGCAGACCTCGTCCGATCCCTTGTTCTGGCCGAGTTATCCAAGGTATATTACTCAGCAGTCTTCAACATCACATCAGCGGATTGGCACCCTACCCTTTCGCTGCAGTCTTTCCGACAACCACCGGTTACCACCGAGTTTTCTGTGCTAGAAGTCAGAAAGCTTTTGTCCAAGGTCATTTCATATAGTGCAGTGGGTCCGGATAAGATCTATCCTAGAAGTATCAGAGAGGCAGCTTCTAGTCTGGCAGAACCCTTTTATAAGCTGTTGAGCCAGACATTTCAGATTGGCAGTCTCCCAAGCGCATGGAATGAGGCGACGTTCACGCCGATACGTAAAACGGACGACCGGCATTCTTCGGCTAGCTATCGGTCAAACAGCCCAACTAGCATTCCGTGCAAAATAATGAAACGCTTATTAGAGAATGCCATCTTCAATCACTGCTTATGAAACCGCTTTTTTTTTCTATCCAGCGTAGTTTCCTTCTGAACCAGTCACGCATAACAAATACGCTTATTTTCATGGATAGTCTGATGGAGGCCAAAGACAGTGGCATCATGTCAGATGCTGTCTCCTTTGACTTCGCCAAGACTTTTGTCCGCATCTAGCATGGCCCCGTGAAACGTTACCGGGAAGCCTATTGTACCCGAGGTAGGCTGTTTGCAGGATTGCGTTTTTCCTCAACAGCAAAGCGTCCAGAGTTAAAACGATGTAAGGAAATTGAACCTCCATCCTATGAGGGAGTTCCTCAAGGGTCAATCATGGAACCTCTGTCATTTCTGATGTACAACAGTGAGCTTCCGGAAATTATTTCCTGTAACCTCCTATTGAATCGTTCGCTAACGATTCAAGGTTCACAAC